>NSMO01002075.1:0-53093 GCA_002588565.1 Coelastrella sp. UTEX B 3026
ACACCTTGGTCCTGTCTGCTCAAGATCAGTCAGCTGCCGCTGGCTGCAAATGATGCATTGTGGACATGCAGTGTTGAGCTGTTGGTCAGCTACTGGACGCGTAGTGCACCTCTCTCCTGGCCAACAACAAGATGCTTTAGGATAGGATGCCTAATCACAGAGACTTCTAATCCACCATCGCAGCTGGCATGCACGCAAGCACACAGCTATTCAGTTGCTGGTGCTGCAAGTCACGCTGGAATTTTGCTTGCCAAACCTTTGCAGCCAGCGGCAGTGAGGCTCAAAGGTTGGTTTGTCTTGTAATCTGCCTGCAGGAACTCCGTGGTAAGACACTGGGAGTTGTCGGCTACGGTGACATCGGGCGGGCAACAGCAGCATTGGCAAAAGCATTTAAGATGAAGGTCATTGCGCTAAGGAGAAACACCACACTGAGTGACAAGGAAAAAGCTGAAGGTGTTGTGGTGGGTTGAGTGACTTGTGTTAACATCATTCCTCCAGCTGGGTACACATCAGCAGCATCTCTGTTGGCTGTGGCACTACACATTGCCTCTATAAGCATCTGCACCGGGTACAAATGTGGGCAAGTAGGTATAGATGCCTATGTGTTTCTGTAGACAGGCTGTCTCAGACAAACACCAGGTGCACATTCATTCGGCCCAGCCGGTCTCCTGTCAACCAAATACACAGGAGCAGTACTCTCAGCCGGAAACTGAACTTACCAAATGAGGTTGCTTGATATGCATGCAGCCACTCGTCGCATGCCATGATGTTTATCCTTGCAGGACAAGATTTACCCTCCTGATCAGCTGCCTGAGCTGATGGCTGCCTCAGACTACATTGTGGTGGCCACACCCTACACCCCCTCAACACACCAGTTGGTAAATGCAGCAGCAATTGCAGCAATGAAGCCTACAGGAGTGCTGATCAATGTGGGCAGAGGGAAATGCATCGATGAAGCAGCCTTGATAGATGGTGAGTGTTCGGCTTGTTCGGCTTGTGCTTGGTGTGCTGGCTAGATACTCAGTCATGTGTGTGTGTGAGCTAGGCTTGCAGGCAGCCAGCAGGTTATCAGTCAGCCAAGACCCTTGATCATGCTGCAGTGGCAGGCACGTATGACAGCGCGATGCACTCTGGTGCACAATATGAAGGCTAGCGTATTTCACTTGTTCGTTGCCTCTGGGCCTCAAACTGACTTGGTACATACACTGTTTGTTCCTGCCATGCGGTTGGAGGATCTTTTCAAAAAGTTGTATTGATTTCCTGGTGCTTGCAGCTCTCCAAGACAGGCGTATACGCGGAGCCGCCCTCGACGTATTTGCAACCGAGCCACTGCCTACTGACAGCCCTCTGTGGGACCTGCCGAATGTGTTCATGTCGCCACACTGTGCCGACCGCACCAAGGAGTTCCAATTTGAGTCTTTGGAGCTTTTCGTGGAGAACATGCAGCGCTACATGGCTGGAGAAGAGCTGTTGAACGTGTGCAATAAGAAAGCAGGATACTAGCACTGGTGACAGTGCACATATAGCCCTTTTGCAGGGGCACAGCAAGGTTGGCATCAACTGCAGTTGATAGATGATCATGAGTGGCTGCTGCTATTGCAGACATCTGGTGCCACCATGGGTAGACAGATTGGGTGCCTAGGCTTGTAATCTTCATTAGCTAGGTGTATTGTTCAGGTGTGTGGTATTGTCAAGAAAAAACTACTGTCCCATAGTGTGCAATCAACTTCACGTACATTATAAGGCGTGAGTCCAACTGATGGCAGGCACCTTGGCACCAGCGTATACGGTCTGGGTGTTGGTTCAAGCTGGAGGGCCCTCTTGTAAAGTTTGGCTCATGCAACATGAAATGCCAAGCAAATTGTTTTATTCTGCTGTATTAAACATGCCAGGGGCCACCACCCGATATATGCTTCTGCTCCTGCTTCTGGAGGGCCCTCTTGTTGTCCCGACACCTGTGCCCAAAGCAAGTGCATTCATCGTCCCTGTACATGTCCTCCTGGAGATCGGGGAGGACTGAACTTGTAACTTATGGAGCTTCCCAAGCAGTCCCAAGTTTGTGTTAAAATGCCGTCATCAATTGCCAATCACAAGGCATACTATGTAAGAGAGTGAGCCAATGCAAACAGGATAGATGCGCTGGCAAGAGCTGTCGTGCCATGCATGGGGTACGCCACCCGAAAGAGTCTTGCTCATGATCAAGCTCTGACAGGCACTATGTTGCACGAGCTAAAGTTCACAACAAGTGGCGCCTTCCATCTATTCGACCATGTGGAAAAGGATGGGCGAAAAGCGGCAAGAGACAACACGGCCAAGCTTCCTTGACTTCATAGCAGAGATTTGTCCACCCCCACAGCGGCGCTGCTAAACTTCACAGCGGCGCTGCCCAAATAATGACCTGCCACATTATGTTCTACTACCATCATGGCATGATGCCATATTGGTGGCTGCAGACAGCAGCGAACCCAGACCTCTATCTGCAGTTCTCAATGTCTTTCCTGTCTGCCTTGTTTGCATCGCCAGCATGAATAGCTGTGACATCAGCACCATCACAAATGAGCTGCAAACAGCACCACAGCAGCAGGTATTGGACATGAAGATAAAAGTTGCAAGCCATTAGGGCGACAATGCATGATATAAGCCTTCTTTTGCCTGTTCTCCTTCTTGTTGTTCTTGATACTACTGAAATAGAATGAACAGCCTCCTAGTTGCCGAGTGATAGTTGCATCACCCAAGAATCATCTGCAGTGCTTTGCAGCATTGACATACTAGCACGTGACATGCTATCACATATGCCGCTTGAGTGATGACGAGAAGACATGACTGACTGACATGCACGCCAGCAAATCTCAAGCATAACAGTGCTTGAACACGGTGACGCATCATGTCAACAAACACGTAACGATGCAGCCTGACCCTGGCACACAGGCTTCAACCGTTGTGCTTCAACCGTCGCAGCAGTGCCGTGGCACACAAGTTGCAACTACTGAGCACATGCAATTGAAGGGGTGTACAAGTCCACCGTCCGTTTGTGTAGTAAGCTTGAACATCATACCTGGTACCTGCCAGCCACCAAAGTTGAGCACATATGTGTCCTCTACAACTCGCTCAAATTGTGTTGTCACTTCTGCACTGCGTTCAATGTTGCCGCTTGGTGGTGTGATGGATGTAGCTGTCACTGGCTGCTGCAGCTCACTCACCCGACTGCCAGCTGGTGCACAACCTGCTGCTGTGACGGTTAACAACTCCCCCAGCACTGCAGTGACTGTGTCACTGTTGCTGCTGCTAGACTGGCCGCTGCCGCTGCTGCTACTGCAGCAACACTGCTGGTCACAGCTGCACTGCTGCATGCAAGCGTAGACCTCTGCTGCTGCACGCACAGCCCAATCTGGCGGCTGGGTGCAGTCCTGCTCTACATGCAGCAGTGCAGAACTTGTTGCAGCACCAGCACCAGCCTCAGCTGCTGGAATCAGATACTGCATATCTACACGGAACATTTGAGCACCTTCTGTGCTAGTGCTGCTTGTATCACTGCTACTGCTGCTTGTGTTGGGGTTGTCAGCTACTGTGGCAGCTGCACTGCTACTATCACCGCTGAGATGGCTGCTACTGCTGCTGCTATGAGTTATACTGATCACTACATCCTGGGGCAGGGAATGCCTTGTGAATGTGAAGCCATTTTGTGCTGTGCGCTGTATGCTGCCTGGACCTCTCAATAGATCAACCTCATGCCAGTCTATGGAGAATGTGGGAATCAGTGCACCTGAACCACACTCAGCCGGGCGGACCAGCTCCAGTGCTCTGGCTGCTGCTGATGATGCTGCTGCTGATGATGTTGATAAAGTTGATGAAGTGTTCACTGCTTGATGCATAGACAACATTGATTCTGAGCTACTGCTGCTGTTGCCAGCTGCGACTGTAGTGCTTTCTAGCTGGCCAACATCACAGCTGACAAACCACAAAGTCTGGTCATTACCGGCGTTGACTGCTACTGCTGTTGCTGATTCAGGCTGCAGCAGCAGCAGGATACGCTGGTTCATGGGCTTGGCAGCGGTTTCAGCTGCCTCGATGTTTGTGCTGCCGCTGCTGACTTTCTTGGGAGCTGGTAGCACTTGCAAGATTTCGTTCATTGCCCGGTTGGCGCTCTGCAGTGCAACTACTATGCTGGTATAGCTACTGCTCCAGATTACGTCTTCGCTCATGCTGCTGCCTGGGCTGCTACTGCTGTCAGAGCTGCCATCGCTGCTGATGGACTGCTGGCCCCCTGCTCCAGCCTGCTGACAGGCACCAGACTCTACGGCTGCTGGCACAATGAACACCTCAAACAGAGGCGTACCGTATCGGGGATCTTGCAGCAGATGCTTCATATCTATCTCTGATCCTGCGTCTTGCTGCGGCCTGTTCAGGTCGTAGTGTATGTAATCTACGGCACTGAATAGCCTGCCTGTCCATCTGCCATGGGACTTCCTGCTGACGTGTAGCAAGCTGCTAGTGCGCTGCTTGTCCGACACGGGCCTCCACCAGCCGTCTAACCATGCGTGAGTCTCGTCTCGCAATCTTGCTGCTTCGCTGTAATGCTCTGACGATGAAGCAGCTTGCATCTGCTGTAAAGCTGTAGCTAGCGTGTCTTGACGTTCTATCTGCATCTGCTGAGCTGCGATACTTGTTTGTTGCTGTAGAGTTAGGCCCTTCTTGGCGAGCTGCTTGGATTTCAACCTGAGGCGTCTCGCTGCCTCGTCAAGTCTGTCTGCTGCAGCAAACATGCTGTAGTTGTCTGACCATCTCGATTGCTGCGTGTCGGCGCTTGCTTGGCAAGTGACCTAAACACGCGATAACATGAGTATAAACTATGTTCGTGTGCAAACCAGCTGCGTTCACTGTCAGGACGCAACGACATTGGCCTACCAGTCTGTGGTCCACCCCACGTCCATTCACACTCTTTCGTGAGTACCTATGGGTAGCGCGGTGGCCCTGACCGCTATATAAAGTAGACTTCATAGCAAATGAACTAGTCCCTCAACAATTGCTGGTGGAAACAGGGGGGATGTGGTGAGTATCCTCGCTAAATATCTTGTGCCGGCGCGCACGCAGTTGATCGCAATTGCCTTGGATTTGCTGCGCGCTACACTAGCTAAACTGCGCTGTCAAACCTGCAGCGCAATCGTTTGAGGAGTGCTTGACAATTGCTGGCCATGTGCACATGGCGCAGTGTCAGGACAGACTAGCAGAGACGATCAGCAATATCAAACACGGTTATTTTGAGTGCATCTTGAAGTCATCAAGCTGAGGCGGGAAATGGCAGCACTACTGTACTGCCAACTGTCTGCCAGCTATGTTACGCACTTTGGCATGAGTTTATGTCTGCCGCGCATGCCCCTGCGTGTGCATGTACTATGCATTGCATTTGGGCCGTTTGTGCAAGGGCTTGATCAGAGATCCAGGTTTATCCGGGGTATGCAGTACAGCCTGAGGCAGGGCCTGAGGAGCCTGCTGCAGCGGCTACTACATGGATACCAGGCATAAGTCACGATTTGGGAGTCTGGAAGTCCTTTGAGAAGCACATGGATAGAGATGCCCCGTAACTTACTGACTGCCACTCCTTCAACTTGCAGGAGCTGAGTTGACAGTGATGGTCATGGGCATCGGTTTGTGTTAGACCACTGCCTTTGGAGCACTCCATCATGGCATCTGTGCTTGCATACATTCAAAGTTACCTCAGGTAACGGTGAGTTGAACAAATCAGTAACAGCATGTGTCAGGATGCGCACCAGCATGTGCAACAGACACACTATCACACCCCAAATGCAGTAACTTCACATTATGCTGTGGCGGTTCTCAACAAAATCAAAAGTGCTGATATCATCAAGCATACAAAAAACACCACTGCAATACTGGCTGCAACACTGGCTCAACGGGATTTCCTCTGAGCTGCATAGCAGCATGTCTTTTCACTCGAATGAAGTGTGCTATCGTACTGCACACAGCATCAAGCACAACTCATGGAGTGCTCAGCAGTCACACTGCTACATTGTTTAGACGCGTATCTAACCGCATACCACACTCGCGGGCTTAGCCAGACCCGAGATAACCAGGATCCCGTGCATGCGCTCGATGCCTACTCTAGCAACGCTAAACGTAACCATTTGCTAACCTACGTTGCTGTTGCAGCGGTCGTGGTGTCTCGCTGCGTGTGCACTCCGCTTGGCGGTTAACCTGTTGACCCGGTCTATATAGACCGGGCCCAGGATATATCCTGGGCCGAAGACCCAGGGTTATCTCCTTGGTGCCTCACGATCAGCAATCAGTGGCTTCCAACGTTGAGTATATGATATTCTAAACTTGTTTGAGCCTAGCCAAGCACATATACAGTCCGGCAGTGGTCACTGCAAGACACATCGGCAGAGATGGGCAAGAGGGCTGCGAAAGCGGCAGCTTCTGTAGCCGTACAGCCTGAAAATGAAGTCAATAGGAAGCCCAGAATTTTTTTCCCACCCTCCGTCGAGCGTGTGCTGATCACAACAGCAGGAGTCACCCTGCAGCACTATGATGGCAAGACGGTGGCAAAAGACGAGCGTTTTGCCACGACGATCAAGAAGTTCAGCGCAGCATTGCCACTGGTAAGTAGAGCACACGTAACACCTTTAAGCGCTACTAGTAATTATTTAAACGTGTGAAAGGCACAATCGGATGCACTGTGTGCGCAGAAACCTGACGCGCGTGCCCGTTGTTGACTGTGTCTCAGGCGACCTCGCAGACGGTACCACAGGCCACAGAATAGCTTTGTGTAGGCTTAATACATTATAACAGGGGCGCAGAATGGGGTTTTATGCACGTTCAATCCGATAGAATACGATCGGTGTTAACCAGGGTCTGGTTAAGTGTGATCGCCAGTGTAATCGGTTAAAAAAGAAACCGGTTATGTAGGGCCGGCCTCCCGGTTGCTGGAACGCTGATCGCCGGCAATCGCGATCGCCAGCAACCCGGTAGCTGCAACATGTTAACACCGCTGAGAACCATGGCTCAACTCCGCGTTGGTTACATATACGTGTAATGCAACCGTGTAGTCTTTACAAGAAAGGTCTGAAAGTTTGACGACATGTACAGTGGGTCGTTCGAACTTCAGCGAATTCGCCGGTAGCCGCATCCGACACAACATTGTAGCTCTTCAAAGTGGGGTCCAGTTTTCCCTTTCGCCTGCCATGATTGCATCCTAGGAACACAGCCAATACGGGCGCCTGGGCTGTGCTGGCACTGCTGTCAAAGCCACTGTACATGCGCATATACACACTCTGATATGACGTCCGATGTTTGTAACTCAGTGAGCTGGTTGACGGACATCGCCTCTGTTGACAGAAGTAAACACTTCATAGTACTTTGTGAAAACTGTTCAGGTGCACTTTATTGAATGAGTACACAACCTCGTTTTTCCTTCAACACTGGAATGGGGCATGAACTGACATCAGAATAAGCGCTGGCATGGCTGCACTAGTGTATGCAGCGCCGACGTGACCAATTTCAGCAGTGATGCTAGATTTTTAGTTTCAAATCAAGGCCAGTCTGTACTGCAGAACACTCTTGACATACCTTAAACAGCTCAGGCATCACATCCCACAAGACTGTAACACTGATCGAGCCAATGCAAACACCACCACTGTCAGACACAAGACAACTGCCAAGCTGCGTGACGGCAGAACAAGAGAAACTCCCTGGGTTCAAAGCAAGCTGACATAGCTCGACAATTGTGAGCATGACACCTTGGTTCCAGGTAGGATACCAGCAAACCTTCAAATTGCCCTTCCCTACTGTGCATGCTCAGTTACAGTTGCATGCAGATTGGTCTACCAGCACATGTGTAGTGTACAATGATCTCAGAGCAAGGTGTGACTACAAACAAAATTGTGCCAATTTGGCATCGACAGGCTGTTTATGAGTGTATCATGTGCAGATGCTTGTATGAGGCTGCTGCCAGCTGAGAAACAGTCATTGAGCTGAAGTTTGTGCCATGCTCTAAGTACACATGTATGCAGCACAGCGAGTCAACAATGCATTGACTGCTGCTTGATATGCCATTAACACTATGGTCGTAACAATACTCTGGAAACACTCTGGACAGCAGCCTGAGGAAAGTCAGCACCATACACCAAGGCGGGCCTGCGCCAACAGCTGCACTATGAACCCGCTATCCTGCGAAGAACTGCTTCCAGTTTGCTGTTGCTTGGTCCATGTTGCTCCAGTCAAGGTTGCTCATGCGTGCTGCTGTAGCTGCATCTACTGTTGCTGTATAAGACACCCCTGGCCCGTCCACACGTATCACCCCAGTCAGCCGGTTGTAGCAGGTTCTTATGCTGTATTGCTGGGTGCAGGAACCTGCACAGATAGAGCAATGGGCATAGCAGTTTGTATGCTGAAGCCTGCTGAAGATACAACATGCATGAATGCAGTTACAGCTATAGTTCTCAACACCTGTATGCTGTCTATTTGTGCATGGCATGCCTGTCATATTGGTCAAGTACTAGGCCCATGTGTGCTGGTAGCAAGCAGAAGAGGGTTGCTCACTTGTTGAAGTCCCAACATGATGTCAGAGTGACAATGCCTCAATCGGCCACGTGTGAGGCTGCAACCAATGTACGCGATAGCTGCCGCTGATAGCACGCAGAGGGTTGCTAACTTGTTGAGTTGCCATGCAAAGACGTGCTCACCTGCCCCTAAACTGAACACTAATACCATAGAGATAAGCACGGCATACACCACCAGCATGACAGCACTGCCAATAGCTGCACGTCTGTTCTCGCCATTGCGGCCATTGGGCAGGCAAATGCACGCAAGCCAGCACAACGGGCACAAGAACCCCATCTGCAGGCGGACAGACAGACAGACGGGACAGTCTCTGTCAGAGAGCTTGGTGTAGTAGCAGCCCCCGACATCATGCTTGCACAAGGTCGCCCCCAGGCACACAAGTTGAACACCTTGCAGCTCTGTCCAGCTGTTGCATGGTGCAGGTGCCAAAACTGTGTCACACCGTGGCTACTCGATTGGTCTACAGCTGCTACCAGCTACAGGTGTACAGTGAGCTTACCGAAAAGAGCAACCAGCCCGGTGACTGTATGCAACGCCTTTTCTGCTTGTCCACAGGACCTTCTAGCTGCATACTCATGACTGCTGCGTTTCTGATGGCCCTGCCCCATATCACCGGGTACCCTATTACTGGTGTTGCTGGACTCGGTAGGCACGTGGGACAAGCAAGCGCAGATAGACTGCCAGCATGTCTGGAATCATCGTCGTCGTCGCTGATGTATATCAATGTTGGCAGGGGTGCTGATGCGCTTGCTGCTGCTGCTGCTCCTGCAGGAGCTGAATTGCCCGGGCCAGCCTCGTCTGCTGATGTCACTGTAGCTGAAAAGGATGGTTCTCTGGTCGAGGGCATCGGACTCCGTGCTGTCAGCCAATGGACGGCCAGTGTCCCGTGACAGGGTGCCCTTTCGGCAAGACTGCCAATAAGCGCACAGCTTTTGCAGAAACTGTACACAGAGCTTGTACCAGCTGGATTCTAAACTGTCAGGAAGCCACGGGCGTTGCCGCGTAGTAGGCAAACTCGACAAAACTGTCAAGCAGGCTGTGACGCACCCTAACGCAAAACCTTTATAACTACCAAAGCACTCCAAGGCGTTACGTTTATGAAAGGAGGTTGTGATCCCGAGCTCTAACACTTCGTCAGCGGTACAAGTTTGACGTGACATGCCCACTGGTGCACTAACAGGTGACCACGGGCTTCTCAGTTCCATTCATGGTGTTCAAAATCAATGATAGCTGTTTGGCACCATACTCATAACGGGTAAAAGGTGTATGTGCCCTGGGGGACAAACATCTCAAGCACCAACTCAATAATCTGTTACAAAAGCCAAAAGGCCAGTTGACGCAGACGCCTCTCTACTTTCCTCTATTACAGTCTATGCAAACCCTACTCGCACTTGATTGCCTTGTAGATGCTGCGAACAAACAGAAGACTGGCCCGCCATCCTATACTGCCCAACATCAAAAAGAAGGCAAAGCACACGATTGCATTGTACCCAAAGAAGAAGCTTGTTTGCAGGATACCGTGCATCTCACTCCTGCAGAACACCAGCAGCAAACACAACACAGTACTGTATCAAAGATTGATGACATCAGTGGTGTTTTAGTCTGCAAAAAAGCAAGAGGCCACACAGCACCAACACCACAATCAACAATCGATGTAATAGGATGTTGGGTACATCTGACTCCATATCAAGTGTGCTGAGTTCTGGATGACGATAGTTGACATTACTTGCAGCTCGCGCAAATCAGGGGAACGGAGATATCAAGGCGCTGAACCCAACCAAACTTCATGCCCTCATCCCATGACTCTAAGCTGCGCACTACTTCAAATGCTGATATGCCAGCTAGGCCCCCTGACTGGATTGTGTCGTGCCAAAAGATTAGGCTGCTGCTGCCCAGCAAGTCACAGACTGCATCTTCCTGCGACGCTGCCACACACCTGTAGTGATAGTAGAAGAAGCAGTACGCCATTATGAACACAGCCGTGCTGCCTCCACACATGTAACTGCGCCACCACCACCTGCAGGAACGGCATAGCTCAGCTCAGTGACAGCGCTGTGCTCAACACACCAACCCATCAGAGCCCTAGCAACACATCACTAGTGGTGCCTGCTCAGAATGTCACCACAAGCTAGACATGTGAATGCAAGAACAGTTGATCTACGCTGGGTGTGTTTGACTGACCCCCGCGCATGTCAAGGGAGGAAGGAGTGTGTGACAATCATTTCTCATGGTCTTAGCACCCCCTACCACTCAACATGTGTTGCCATCTGCAGCCACTACTGCTTGTGCTATGGTGCTGTTACCAGCCCCACCAGAGTGTCGCTGCTGACCCTTGTGCTGTCAGCAACAGCCTGCTGTCAGACCCCTGGTGCTGCTAGCCCCTGCTGTCCCCACCTGTGATCTTCTACGGCCAGCTGGAAGTACGTCAGTGCCACCGTGATGAACGCCGTCACAATGATCAGTATAATGAACACGATGAACAGTATACTGTATATTGTGTACAGCTTGTGGCCCCAGATGCTTGCAAAGATGTAGTACAGCTCAATGTATATGGCACTGAATGGCAGGAAGCCAGCCATGACCATCTGTGCAGGGGCCTCTCGGTACCAGGGAAGAGGGGGGACCTCTCGGGGGAACTTGGTGGTCCTGCAGGTGGCATGCCAGGTCAGCAGACAACAGCATCGCGTGAAACCCTCGTCAGCCAATGTGTGAGCTGTATAGACATTCACTTTCAGGAGAGAACGCGAAAGGCTACACCAGCTACACTAGCAGAAACAGTGAGATAAGCACACGACAAGAATCCTGTCAGGCTGTATAAAGTCAGCCTTGTGTGACCTCTGGCGGCATCACCACTGGTCTAGGGACCAAAGGCTTCAGGTGCAGCAACTCCTGGCAAAACATATCCAACAGCCCGACAACTGTGGATCAGCACAGCTGGAAGAGGTGTTGTGGCGCTTCGTATACAGGCACATCACAACCCCCATGAGGGAAGACCATGGCGAACAGCACCAACTGACTGACCCTACCTGCAGGGTGCATTGAACTCATCCTTGCTGTTCTTGCCAGCAATACCTCCAAGTACTGTCAGAGGGAATGTAACCAGCGCCCAGATAACAATGATGATGCAGATTGTGCCGAACGGCAGAGCTTGCGTGCTGCCTTGTACCCAGGCGATTGTATTCAGCACACTGAACACTGCTAGGAGCGGCCCACAGAACAGCACCGACACCAGCAGGACGTTTGAGACCCAGTGACGGCCACCCATCATCTTGTACCACACACCCGACACATAACCTGCAGCACAAAGCACAACTCGTTTGTCATCATCATAAGGCGCAAGGTGTTGGTGGCGCACAGTGTGTTTCTGAAAGGGACTGTGTGACTGAGACACGCATGACATAACGATCTGTCGCAGACGAACAGTACCAACACTGATGGCGTGGCATAAGCTGTCAACAGCTAGGACCACCTGCCTCCAGCCTGCACCCCCACGATAGATAGGGCACATTCCTTGCCACCCCCAGCCTGCTGCAGTCGCCTACCTGCAATGCCGGCTGTCAGAGCGTACAGCACCACACATGCTGACAGCATTGCCCCTCTGTTGTAGGGGTAGAATGTGCCCACCAGTGCCAGGCCAAAGACAGCCAGGATGATCACAAGGATCTGTGTGCCACTGCCAATCATGGCACTGAACAGGTTGATGTTCTGGGGAAACCTGGTGAAAGCAGCGGTGAAGCAAACAAGCAAGAGTGCTGGTTGATTTACAGGCGACCTGTGTGTGGTTGCAACAGACGGAGCATGGCCTCCCTTGCGGCAGGCTGGTGGCTGCCAGCCTTGGGTCACATGGTGATGCAAGCAGAGAAGGACGGAGTTTCCCTCAGGACCTGTGGGCTTGACATACATATGCTTTTCTGGGCTTGCATACATGTATATCCAAAGCCCTGGCATGTTGATGGCATGCAACGCACAGGTGCGTGGGCTCCATCAAGGCCCTGGTAACAAGAGGGCTGCAGTCGTGGTCCTCAAGGCAGACCTGAACACATCCCCATGTAGATACTTCCAGCCAGTCTCATCTTCTGACTCTCCGCCCTCCTCATCACGCGTGTACTTCAGGAAGTCATTCTTGAGCACACGTAGCAGGATTGTTGTCAGGAAACCGGTCAGCAGCAACACTGTCACACAGCTGTTGATGATGCTGAACCAGTGGATCTGCACAGCGCAGGACAGACAAAGCAGGCATATGGATGGTATCTTGATCTGTTGCAATAAACTTGCTAGCTCTGGTATGCTGCAGTTGGTGATGTGATGCACCAGAGGCAAGCGTGTAACAGGTGTTGCATCCATTGAGCGACACTCCAGCCTATTACAGCAGACTTAGTACAAAAGGTCACATTGCAGCAGGGTCATCATAGCGGGGTTACGTATGCTGCAAGAGTGGTCTGCAGCAGCTGCAGCTACCCACTACACAACCAACAATAGCTGCGCTTACTAGCAGTCCCTCTGACATGCAACCAGTGTGCTGCAAACGTGTGCACTGTGCCAACAAGCCATCAAGGGCATGGTGGCACTCTGCACTGCTGATGCAACAACAGCAGTGTTGCAAGCATCGATGTGGCGAAGCACAGCGGCTGTCAGCATCACACTGCACTGTGAGCTCTCGCTGCTTGCACTACATCTGCACACAGCTCCATCACTCGACGAATTAATTGGCTGGGCTGCATGACAAGCTGCACCCAGGCAACTGTGCTGGCTACCACTGCTACAGAGGCTACTGCTGCTACTGTAATCCTGTGTCAGCCACGCTCCACAGCCCAGCGCACCTCTAGGTGCTGTGGCAGGAATGAATAGCGAGTGTAGCGGTCCATACGGTCATCAAAAGCGATGTCAGTGGGCTTCCACTTGACCGAGTAACTGAACTCAACCTCTAAACTGTCACCGGTGGTGATGTCCATGGTCATGGTCCTCTTTGGATCTGCTGCTGCTGTGCTGATGTTCATCTCTATGACTCTGTCGCCGTTGTAGGCTATGTCAAAGTGGAAGTGAGTAAACAGGTAGAAGCGCGTTTCCTGTGGCTGGCCGGCTGCTGTGAGCTTTTGCTCAGTCTTGCCGATGAATCCCCAGACTGGGAGGTCATCATCAAAGAACATCTGCATGGAGTCATGAATGTGGCGGAATTCATGTGACAGTCAATGGATTGGAGCTTGTAGCTGTGCTTCTGTGCAATACCTAATGCCATGGGAGCTGGCTCATGCTATTGCTAGGGTTCCAGAGGCCTTGATACTTGATTGCTGATAACGGCTGTTTCTACACAGTATGTTAATTGAGTCAACAAGCAAGTCGCGGCAGCTGTTGTGGTGTTTGCAAGATGACAGCTCAGTTGTCAGCAGTTCCGCCTGGCGACCAACTGCCGCTACTAAGCGACCGCTGCTGCTAAGCCTCGCTGCCTTCCTCATAGGGATACCTGGAAATAGTAATCCTCCGCAATCGCCTCCCTAAAGTTGTATAAGTCTTCATCGTTGAGCTTCTTCGTGCACAGAACATGGTTTTCTACATCTTGCTGGAAGCGGATTTCATAGGGGGTGTTTACCAGCCGGTCTCCTTCAAGTACTTCACCAAGATCCTCCGTTACATACTTTTTGCCTTCCTTAGGTGTGCAGAATGGCAGTGTGTAATACTGGTACGTTTCGCTGCAAGCAAGAGTCGCAGTACCCTGCAGCTGAGGTCCACTGCAACAGCAACTGCCAGCGGTTGGCTGCAACTTGCATGCACTGCCTGCATCGCTGCAGCCGCTAATGTTATGTACCTTGGATTGTGAAAAGGTCCTACTTTGTTTGCATACAGCACTACTAGCTCCCCCTTCTTGTAGATGTGTGTCCGATGGTCCAGCAGCTGCCTGGACTGTGCGCTTGCTGCTAGGATACCAGTCTGTCCTAACACGAGTACACATAAAACACCCCAAAATGGCCCGGGCTGCCACCGCCGCATTGTTGTCCGCTTGGCACCAAGTGTACCCGCTCTGTTGTTTCTGAGCAGCCTCACGAATTCGCCAAGCTGAAGACGTTGTTCGGTGCAAGCAAGTGCATTCGCTCTCGGGAATTACTCCGGCTGCACTAGTCAAGATTCAGTTGAACCACCTGTCAGCTCTCTGACAGACAGCGTGTCTTGCTGGCTGCCTTCCGCACGAGAAACATCTTAGCAATGGACGAGTGCTACCACTGCTAGACCCCAGCGGTGGTCCAACGGCTGTGATGCATGCATCTGGCGGTGCTGAGAAGTACAACCGTCCGGCTTACCTGCCGGTAACATACAGCTGTCAACAGGCATGCTCTCGGAGCCAGGTGCACACTCCTATATCACAGGTGCAACGGCGTCTCTTTGTTGCTTCGTTACCGGCTCACGGTACTGGATCATCGTGTGCCAGTCAGCGGGGTCTGCCATGCCAGCAGCCTCAGGCTGACGGTCAGGCTGAGTTGCCAACTATTCAACTGTCAGTGCACTCAGAGCACTCCACACAGAGTTGCCATCACTGACACAAAATAGGTCTACATTCTACTCTAATTGGTACAGAAAACCACCGTAGCTTCAAACACTGTACAGACTCCGCAGCCGCTGCCATCCAAAAGTCCAATATGCCCTGGCAGTGGCTGTCAAGGTAGTTGGTAGCATGCTGCAGAGTTGAGCGTCACACTCCCGTGTCAGGTGAGCAATGATTGCCCCCTTGAGATCGTATACAAGCGTCTTGCGCACAGAATTATGCCCGGCAAGCCACAAAGCCAGCAGGAATGTCACCCTGCAAAGCAAATCAGCAAGACACCAAGTGCCATGGCCCCTGGAACCCAACAAGCAAACCCCACTGCTCGCCAGGATGGAGGACATGATCAAGCTGGGCCGCATGATACTGCTTCACATAGCCTTGAGGACAGTTGTGCCCTTCATACATGCCATGAACTACCTCTTGGCAACAACAGCAGGCTACTGCTGCTGCTGCTACTGCAACAAACCAATCGCAAGCACGCTGGCAGCCAAGACGAGCACTTGAGGGCCACGCACAGAGACTAGTGGTTAGAGCGAACTGTGCTCGGCCCGGTTAAGCTCAGCTCACCAGATTGGCATAGAAACCCCGAGCAGCGTCACTGTCAGCAGCACGAACGGTACAGCAAGCAGGGGAAGCACCAGTCCTGCCACAACCACCACAGGAAGCCTGCGCGGCGAGCAGTGACTTTAAGTGATACTAGCGCTAGCAATGCGTAAGAGTCAAGAAACTTACTGCACAAGGTGCCGCACAGCACGGTGCAGCCAGCAGCAGATGCCTGAGGAGCAGCTGGCTCACCAGAATGGAATAACAAGCACTGCGTGGAGTGCCTCTGTGATAGAGATACAATATTCTACTGCTCGGAGCCTTGAACTATAGTCTTCAGGCATACCCAACTGCTGGCACGTCAGCTACAAGCAACGTCTGCAGCAGCTCGGGTTCTGTGGCCCTACAGCTTGGCAGGTGGTTGCAGCATCCCTCATTGTATCAGATCAGGTATGGCCAAACGATATGTCAACCATGTGGTCTTCTCCGAGGGTGCTGACGGCAGTGCATGCGGATGGTGTGTCTGTTCGTTCGAACGACCTTCGTGATGGGTTACCTTGGGATCTAGTGGTATGTTGCATGTGCCCACTTTATAGCTGGGCCGCTACATGAAGAAAGGAGCGTGAACTCGTGTTTTTGCCTGCTTGCGCAGGCGTTGCCGACGCAAACCGTAGCGACGTGACACCACCGCGTGAATTTGGCGCCTATGGCTTGTCCGAGCAGTCGCTGTGAAATCACAACAGTTGATCAATAATAAAACCGCTCCGATTCTGTAGCAAACGTAGCGACGCTGCTCGTAGGAAAACCCGGTGTCACACAAGTGATCACTTCATGAGTGGAGAAGAAGAAGAAGAAGAATTACCCTTGTGGAGAAGTAGTCAGTCACAGGTGGGCTCGGAGCAGGGCGAGATTCTTGTAAAAGTGACTGAGCCAATGCAACAAGATAGATGCGCTGGCATGCTGCACTGCCATGCAAAGGGGTCGCCACCCAGGTTGGTTGTCTTGTATGTTGGGTGATGATGAAGTTTTACTTCTGTTATGCAACTTGCACCGACACACCTGCATGTAACCAACACGTCTGGCACAAACTCATCTGGTCTGTTCGCAGTACTTGAAATATGGTAAAATTTCAGCCATGCTGCTAATAGGGACTTCAAGGAAGCTTCCGTCAGCAGAGTTGGACCCAACTGATCTTGAAGATAAGTCAATGACTGCACCTTTCACAGAAAATGCGCGTTGTATTACTGAGATTAACATCGTTGCCCACCACCACTGGTATGTTGAGTGATGGTATGTGCACCCTCAGCCAAAATTCACATACGCAGTGCACAACTTACGAGCCTAGGACAGCAAGCTAATCCACAGCCATGCCAATCCAACAGGCCACCCACCACAAACCTCATAAAGCTGTATGTACACAAGGCATAATGCACTGCGCGTATCCCGGCCCCAGCGCCAACCAGCAAGCAAACAGCACAGAAGCGTCTGCACATGCCCTGCAATGCACCGTGAATTGTTCTGAACTGCCTCTCAACCTGCTGCTGGCAGGTGTTATTCGCCATAACGCCTACTTACATTTACGCCAAGAGCAATCAATGGATTCAACCTGGCTTGACATCAGCCAACCCTCTCATACCTGCTTTGAACAAAGAATGAAGGTGAAAACATGACAATGTCAATGTTATGCAGGTGCCAGTGGGAGACCTCTTCCTACCATTGTGTAACCCAGGGCGCTGCTGCACACTTTCAGCATGTGTAGAGCCCCTGCACCGCCTGCACTACTATTCATCCACCATGAGACACCACCTGAGCACCCTGACCTTCACCATTATTGTGACATACTGTGCTGCACACCCTGCACATCAACCCTACACCATAAGCTGGCGATGACCAGCCAAACACTGCAAGCACCATGAAAATTCAAGGCTCCCGACCCCTTCAAAGCACCTGGCCCATGGCAGTCGGTCAAACCTGTGCAACACTCGATGGCATACAGCCACGTAACCCTCACCATATACAACCCACAAGCAGCCCCGCAGCCGCAGGTGTCACAGCGGCCCACCTACTCCTGCAAGGCTGCTTGCACATACCACCACATACCAGCAACTGACACTCAAAGACCATGAACTCACGCTACGCTACTCCGCCTACCACCCCACCGTCCAAGCACAGTTATCCTCCTATGCATAATACCCTCACTCTTCACAACAGCAATGTTCTTGCCTGAGCTGCTGACTCACTCCTTGCCTACCAGGGCGTAACGCCGATGTCTATGTCACCTAACTGCCTGGGAAGCCACCCTCTGAGGTCCAGCAGCTCATGCATCTTGTGCTTCAAAGAACAGCAGTGATGGCTGCAGCCTGTTGTTGATCATCGCCTGCTTGACCTGCTGCCAGTCACCCACCACCTTGATGACGTGGTCGTCAAACAGCAGCCACTGCTGGAGCTCCTCAGACAACACAAATGCCTGGTAGTGGTGACCAAAGTAGCAGATCACAGACCTGCAGGATGCAAGGGAGATGCGATAAGCAGCGAGTCCAACACCAGACCAGTGCGGTACAACAGGGCAGGCAATTTGGGCGACTAACAAGTCATACTACCAGTAGCATCTGCACAGCATCTCCTGCTGAACATCCTTCAGCAAGTGTTTGAACGAACGTAACCACCAGCCGTCAGCCGCAACAAACATCTCCGTCAGCAGCAACAAGCAACCCATTCAAAAAGAAGGCCAACACCACTATGCATCAGGCGTTGATGTTGTATGCTGACCTGAGGTTGTAAGGCGCTCCTGCAGAGATTCCTCCAAAGACCTGTGACAGCTCCACACATGGACCCAGAGCATTCACAGTGCCCTTGATGCTGTCAAGAGGAGCCTGGACGCAGCAAAAGATGATTCACAACCATCAAATGTGGCTTAACACAACACGGGTAGCATGTCGGAAGCTGACATATGCTTGAAGGGCTGCTGCTATATGACAAGCCACTCTCACGCAGCTCTCTCAAGTCATGCAGCAGTCTGTGAGCAAACACGATCAGTTCGCACAGCCAACACACCCGCATTGCTTAGGCGTACAATAGAGCTCCGCACAAAGCCCATAACACCCTCATGTGTGTGATGATCATCAGTCTCAAGCCTCTCAGCCAGCAACAGACACATGATGGCTAGTACGCTGATCCATACCTTGGGTGACTCCCAAACAACTGCCAGTGTAAACACTGCTGGGCGCCTGAGCAGCACAGTGCATGTGCCACCAGGGGCTAAACCACCCCCGTCCCCATCAGCAGTAGCTGCTGCTGGCTTGCCAGATGTCCAGCTACCAGCATTGCTGCTATTGCTGCTGCTGTGGTCCGCTGCTTCTGCTTCGTGCAACACAACTTCAAAAGAAGTGTCGAAGTAGCGATCATACGCTGCACGGAGAGCCTGTAGGACACCAGGCGACAAGCATGACAAGGCAACACACTGGTCAGCACACTGAACCACAGACAACCCTCATGCTGTAAGCACCAAAACTACCCTCTAGCTGCTGACAGCAAGGTGTGCAACCCAAGAATAGCACAAAGCTTTGAATATCTGAATCCGTTGTTACATCAACTCCAAGTTGTTACAGGCAAACAGTATACCACTCATGCAATACCCCGTGCGCCATCACCTACCTGCGCTGGCATCAGGTGGAAGAACTTCATGAACTGCAGTGCCTCAACCTGACTGCTGCCAGCCTCCTTACCACCAGCAGCAGCCTTCTTCACTGCTGCTGCACCCCTGCTGCTGACACCAGCATCTGCAGCATGCGCCTGCAACACGTCCAACCCAAACAGTTTATGTACCAAGCTGTTGGGTGCCTTGACACTGACACCCAGCCCTGGCAGCCCTGACTTGCTCCCAATGCCATTCATTGTAGCTGGCCCGTTACCCATTGTACCATTCTGCATCTGTAGGATGTGTGCCAAGGTAAGTGGCTGCTGTGGCTGCTGCTGTGCTGGCTGCTGCGCCGCCGGCTGTGCAGCTGCTCCCTGCTTACGCAGAGCAAAAACGTCCTGCTTGACCTTGACCTTACTAGGCAAGTGGGGGTCGTCAGCAATACCAGTAGCCCTGCCTGCTTCAGCACGATGTAACGCCGTAAACACCTCGTTCAGGACTTCACTAGCGTCATGCATCTCCGACAGCTTGATGGGAA
The DNA here is from genome assembly GCA_002588565.1 of Coelastrella sp. UTEX B 3026. Classification (NCBI taxonomy): domain Eukaryota; kingdom Viridiplantae; phylum Chlorophyta; class Chlorophyceae; order Sphaeropleales; family Scenedesmaceae; genus Coelastrella; species Coelastrella sp. UTEX B 3026. Next base: position 19,831 of record NSMO01002075.1, read on the forward strand.
TTGCCGTGGCACCCAACTCCAAGCCCGAGAGGGCTTCTCGAAGCACTGTAGGGTTCACAAGCCACTGACCACCCGTGCTGCCCTGCTTCGAAGCCGCATTTTCAGCTGTTACTGCTGCAGCTGCCTGCTGTTGATCAGCTGGAAGCTCAGGTGACTTTGCCAGGTCATCAAACACAGCCCGTAGGGCCTGCAGAATCTTCAAGTCTGCTGCTGTGACCTGCTGGCCCTTGGGTGCTGGAGTTGAACCCTTGCTAGCTGGCCCATTGACCCTGCTACTAGCTGTTGCTGCTGCTGGGAGCTGTAAGAGCCTCTGTCTGAAGCTTCGTAGGTGCCAGAGGGCCTGAATGATGACGTTGAGGAAGCAGTTGTACTGCCCACCCTCGTTGTACAGGCCGCGCACAAGGCGCTGTGAACCGAGGATACCAGGGGGACCCTGCAGTGCACAGCATGAGAGCCAGACAGCTGTTACTTGCAAAAGAATGCGCAGTAGTTGGTATTGCATAACACACGCAAGATACATGCGCAGTGACAGCTCCAGCGTCTACAAAGGTTGCGTAACATGGACAAGTGGATGTGAAAGCGTGACCCCGCCCTATAAGGTCTTTGGACGGGCAGGTATGCCAAAGCAGACAGGCACTCACACTGTTAGCCCCCTGTCAGATGCCAAAACCAAGAAAAGCTGAAGCCTACCTCAAACACGATGCCATGCTCGTTGGTGATGGTAATCTTGCTGGGTGCATGATCCAGCCTGATACCACTGTTGCCACCATAAGCTCCCCCGCTGCCCTGCTTGCCCAATCTACTAGGCTGCTGCTGCTGCTGCTTCCCTGCTACAGCCTCCTGCCCTTTCAAACTACCAGAGCTGCTGTTGCGAGCCATCGCAGTGCTGGGAGCAGCTGCTGCTACTGGTGCCTGAGCGCTGGTTGCGCTGCCGCCGCCGCTGCTGCCAACCGACCTGGCCCAGCTGCCAGCAGCAGCAGTAGCAGCACGAGGAGATGATCCAGCTGCTGCTGTATCAGCACCATCCGCCGCTGCTGCTGGTGCTGCTGCTTGACCGCCAAGAGCAGGCCAGGAGATAGCTGCTGTTTTGCCAGCTGCACTGGTAGCTGCTGCTGTTGCTGCCTGCTGTGCGTGCTGCCCGCTTCCATCCCTTTGAAGTTTGGACTTCAGGCTGTCGGTCCCAGATCTCCAGGAGCCAAGCGGCTGTGGAGCACCACCGCTGCTACTGCTGCTTCCTGTAACAGGACCTGCCGCTGCTGCTGGTGCTGCAGTAGATGCCCTATTACTTGCACCGCCCTGGCTAGAGCTCTGCGCAGTTCTGGGTGAACCACCGGTTGTAGATGCCGCTGGCCAACCGTCAGCATCTGCTGCACTGCTTGCATCAGGCTTTGCTGCAATGGAGGACCAGCTTCTACTGCCACTAGGGGCGGCCTGCTGCTGCAGCAGCTTGGCCTTGGCAGCGCCAGGTAGGCTGGACGGCTTGGGACCTGCCTCTGACTGTTGCTGCTGCTGGGGTGCACTATGTTCTGTCTGTGTGGTACTGCTAGGGGCAGATGCAGCAGCATCTGCTGATGCTGTAGGTTCTTCCTGCTTTCTTTCAGTGGGTTTCAGTGCTGCTACTGATGCTGCAGCATCTGCACTACTGCTACTGTTGTCAACTACTGCTGCTGTGGCTGCCTGCGTCCCTTCCTGTGCACTAGAAGGCGGTGGCTGCTGCACCTGCTGCTGTGGTTGAGGAGCTGCAGGTGGCACGGCTGCAGGGCCAGCAGCAGCAGCAGCACCACCTGGCCCCGGCTGAGGCACAGCTGCACTGCTTACTGCTGGGGGAGAGGACACTGGAGGCCCCGCAACCTGCGACTGTCTAGCTACTGCTATCTGCTGCTGGGCTACTGCTGCTGTATCTGCAGCAGCAGTATCGCCTATTCTCGAGTGCTGCTGCTGCTGCTGCTGTACATGGCCTAAGGCCTGCTGCTGCTGTTGTTGGTGCCCCAAGGGCCTCCTATCTCTGAAGCTATCTTTCTCCCTGTGACTATCTACTGCTCGTGGGCCTCGACTACTGTATGCGGGCCCAGCAGCAGGGGCGCCATTCATACCAGCAGTACCTGCGTACGGCGGCTGCTGCTGCTGCTGCTGGTGGTGCTGCTGGCCCCCAGGCATATGTTGGTGCTGACGTGGCATTGCAGCTTGAGGTGCTGGACCGGCACTGCTGGGCTGCTGCTGCTTGAACGCCAAGCCCATGGCCTGCTGCTGCTGAGGGTGCTGCTTCACCATCTGGTTGTGCCCCTGCTGTTGGTGTTGCTGCTGCTGCTGAGGTGGTGGCTGCTGCTGTTGCTGCTGTGTGGGGTGTCGCTGCTGCTGTGATGCATACATCTGCTGCTGGTACTGCAGCTGCTGCTGATACTGCATGTAAGCCAACTGCTGTTGTTGCATGTACTGCTGCTGCATCATTGGTTGCTGTTGTGGCTGCTGCTGCTGACTCACACTCTGTTGCAGCTGTTGCTGAGGTGACATCTGCTGCTGTTGCTGCTGCTGAGGCGGGAACTGCTGCTGCTGCTGTTGTGGCCGGAAGGCACCTACTTGCTGGTGATGTGCCTGCGGTTGACCTGCCTGGACCTGGTGTTGAGCAAGGTGCTGCTGCATCTGCTGTGGCGCCTGCTGCTGCTGCGGTTGCTGCGGTTGCACTGCGTGCTGCTGCTGCTGTACAGCCTGCAGCGCCCGCTGCTGTGGCATCAACTGCTGCTGTTGCTGAGCCTGTTGTGGCACCTGCTGCTGCTGCTGTTCTACTGTCTTTGGCTGCGCCTGCTGCATCCTGAAACTAGAAGGAATGAATGGCCTCGCTGATACACGCAGGCTAGACTTGCTACTCAACTTACTGGTAGACTCTGTTTTGCTACCACTGCTGGCTGTAACACTGCCACTACTGCTGGTGCTGACTAGTTCATCTGCGCCAGCTGCTTTCGGAGGCGGAGGTGGTCGCACCTGCTGCTGCTGCTGTTGCGGATGAGGAGCCTGTGCTGCTGCTGGCGCAGCTACTGCCTGAGCAGGCTGATGTACAGGTGTCACGCCTGCTGCTGCTGGGGCTGAGTGCTGCTGTTGCTGCTGCTGCATGGGCCCTGCAGCTGCACCAGTAGGTGCAGCCGAATGTGTAGGTCCTGCAGCAGCAGCTGCCGGTGCGTGCATTTGCTGTGGCACTGATGCCTGACCAGCTGCTGTTGCTGCTGGCGGCGGTCCGTACATAGCTGCTGGGCCCCTTGGCCCATGATGAACAGGCATGGGTGGCAGTAGACCACCAGGACCCATAGAGGGAACAACACCTGTGTAAGGCACACAGAGCCACATTACATGCACAGACATAAGTACTTCTGCATCCTATACATAGCTTTCTCACATTCTATGCATAGCCGGTATACTCATCCCAGGATACACGCTGATACATGCTAAGACCCTGCAGATCCAACTCACTGTCGCCAGGGGCTGCACTGCTTGTAAACACGCAGAGCCCTTCATGCAAAGTGATGAGCAACAAACCCTGTGTGCCAGTGCTTTCCATATGAATTAACTCACTCACCTGGCACCATGGCCATAGCTGCTGGTGGAGGCATGATCATGCCTGGATGTGGGCCAGCAAAGCCTGGTAACATGCCGCCAGGAGGACCTAGAGGAGCCATACCTGCAATACAACGATGCAACAAACAACGTAAGTGGTAAGTTCCATAACAGCGGATGCGCACGGTGTTTGCTAGCGGTTGTGGATGCAAATAGCGACGAAGCGCTGCGTTTCAGGCCTGTGTCCAAATCTGTAAGCATAGATATAGCCAGCTGTATCAAGTATGAGAGCAGCAGTGCCCTGGCAATGGGCTGATACAATGCTGCAAGCCGCAAACGATGGCAGCAAGCACCGGTACGTACCAGGGATCATAGCTACTGCAGGTGGTGCCATCATGCTTGGTACAACGACAGCAGAAGGTGCTGCTGCTGCCACTGCTGGGGAGCCTGCACCTGCCGGCGGCTGCTGCTGCTGTGGCTGGGCAGGTGACATAGGGCCAGCAGCAGCAGCTGGTGGTGGTGCACCCCTAGGCCCATGCTGAGCCGGCTGCTGCTGCTGCTGCAGAGGTTGCCGGGATTGTGCAGGAGCATGCTGCTGCTGCTGTTGATGATGCAGCTGCTGTTTGCCTACAACGTCACGATGGTCCCTTACATGCTGCTGCTGGGGTTGTGCATGCCCTGCTGTCGCTGCTGCACCTGCAGGAGCAGCAGCCTGTGGTCCTGCAGAAGCAGGGGCAGCCTGTGCTGTAGGCCTGGCATAGTAACCAGCACCTGCTGCTGCTGCTGCTATGTGTGGTGCACTGGGGGCCATGGCAGGCCTCATACCAGCAGGCATGGGGTGAACAGGCCCAGACACTGCTGCTGCAGGGCTGGCAACACCACCACCACCAGCAACTGGGGGTGGTGGTGGGCCCTGCTGGTGCTTGCCAGCGGCTGCTGCTGCTGCCTGGGGATGAGCATGGCCTGCTGCTGCTGCCGCCATTGGCTGTGGCACTGGTCCAGGACCCATAGGAACAGCATGGCCCCTGTGTGCTGCAGCAGCAGCTGCTGCCATCATCATGTGAGGCATACCAGCCATCATAGGCTGCATGTGCATTCCTGGCGGACCCATGGGGCGCATGGCCATATGATGGGGCATTGGTGGGCCATGGGCATGCATTGCAGCTGAGCCTGGACCTGCTGCTGCTGCTGCTGGATGCATGACAGCAGCAGGATGCGGTGGTGCTGCTGCTGCTGCTGCTGCTGAGGGGCTTGATAGTGTCCTGGGCAGCTGAGGGGTCTGCTGGGGCTGGGGCTGAGGCTGTGGTTTCACCGCCACTGCTGCTGGAGCCTGATCGCCCTCAGTGATATCTGCCGGCGGCCTGCTGCATGCAGCACCAGCTGTAGATGGATCAGCTGCTGCTGCTGCTGATTCACTGCTGCTAGCTGCTTCCAGCTCCAGGCCATCTAAAGCATCCTCAAACGCCCCAAACGTTAGGCTCTTGACACTGACAGGTGGTTCAACACCTGCTGCAACAACTGCTGTTTCCTTCACCACAACAGTAGTGACAGGTACCGCTGACGGCATGTGAGCAGCTGGTGCTGTTGGTGCAGGAGTCGTGGGAGCCTCTACTGCAGATTGGCTTTCACTTGCTGTTGAGATCACCACTGGCTGACTACTGGGTGGCAAAGGGCTGCTGCTGCCAGGCACAGATACAGGCCGGGGGCTGCTTGCCACCTGCGACTGCAGGCCGGGGGCTGCGACTGCAGGTGCCGCTGCTGTCGTCGCTGCTGGTTCTGGATCAGTAGTTACTGCAGGGGTGGTGCTAGCTGCTGGCTGTGCATTGGCAGCTAATCCAGCAGGATGTAGCTGCTGCTGTTGCTGCTGATGCGGAAGCGCTGCTGGCTGGGCAGCTGCTGCTGATACTGTTCTTGCTGTATCATCACGAAAAAACGCATGGTTTGCTGCAGCAGCAACTGCCTCAGCGGCCTTCGCCCAGGCTGCTTGCTGCTGGTCAGCTGCCACGTCTTGCTCTGAAGCAGCAGCTGCAGCGGCGGCCTCAGGCTGTGTAACCACCAGCTTATCTGCATACCCAGGCTTTCCAACAACCTGTGTGCTGACGGCACTAGCTGCAGAATCCTGCTCCTTGCTTGGCGCTGCTGCTGCTGCTGGCTGCGAAGCTGCAGGAGCAGGCGGTGGTGGTGCTGCAGCTGGAGGAGGAACAGGCACAGGTGACGGCTGCCTGTGCCCTGGCCCATCAGGCAGTGCAGCACCAGCCTGACCAGCACCTGGGTAAGCCCTGTGATGACCCCTAAACCCTTCCCTGGACCCATCTCTAAACATGGACCGTCCCGGCATCTCACCATCTCTCATGTAGCCGCCATCCCTGCCTGGCCTGGTGAATCCCCGGGGCTGCCTACCCATGCTGCTGCCGTCAGCACCGCTGTGATCACTACCTGCTGCTGCTGCACGCCGTGAAGCTACACGGTCAGCAGTGGCTCTGTCACTGTCTGTAGAGCTATAGGGCTTTGGAGCTCTGAAGCCACGGCCTTGGGAGTGTTGCTGCTGCCGATCAGAGCTGGCTGCTGCAACTGCACTGCTGTTAACCCTATCTCCATTGGGCTTGTCAGCTCGCTCCTTGCCCGTGCTGCTGTTGCTGCGTTTGCCACGCGCATAACTGCTAGCCAGAACAAAGCCATCGTCTTCAGCTAGAGCATTGGCACTAGCGCTAATGCTGACTGTGCCGTCCTCGCTGCTGGCGTCCTGTGTACGAGTGCCGTTTGCATCTCCAGCAGTACTGCTGCTGCTACTGCTGACTGTGTTGCTGTCGCTGTTGGCTTGCAGTGCTGCAGTATCGACGTCGCCAATAGTCATCGCTAGTGCTGCCCGCTGCTGTTCTTCTGCCATGCGCTGAGCCCAGTAACCGTCTTCAGCCATCAGCTGCTGGCGGCGCTGAGCCATGAGCTCCTCCTCCTGCATCACCACAAGACAGCACAGCACACTCAGGGTTGTGAGGCTCGATGTCCAAGGCAGAAAGAAACTTGCATTATATATGCAATTCCTTGATGCACTGGCCACCTGCAACCTAGTAGGAGGAGCAATTCTGAATAAAGAATTATAATAAAGTAGACATGCATTGTGGTTGTCAGCACAATGCTGCGGCATTCAGGTACGCATCAAGCACTCCATGACCAAGAAATGCAAAACAATGTGCACTTTGGAAACTGCATATGCACTGCACTGGATGGTGCAACAAGCTCCTGTGCAGCACACCTCACACTTTGACTAGCAGCCTATGAAGCAACAAACTAGTCAAGCCATGGCTACAGCAGGCATTGACGACCTAGTTGAGTGCAAGCCCATCAGCGTACCCTTTTCCTGATGAGTTCCAGCTGCTCCAGCCTCCTGCGTCTGTCATCCTCCTCCCGCTGCTTGCGCTCCAGCTCTTCCCGCTGCCTGCGCTCAATCTCAGCTGCCGCCTGCGCTGCCTTGCTGGTGGCCTGGCGCTCCTTGTCAGTCTTGGTCTTGCCTTTCTTCTTCTGCAGCTGCTGCTTCTTGCGCTCACGCTCTGCAGCTTCAGATGCCGCTGCAGCAGCCTGCAATGCAGTCAACGAAGCAGTGGAAAACAAATGCTATATGGACATGCTGTGCGCGGCATGATGCTCAGCAATGATGTTCACTACTGACAACTAGACTACCATAGTTTATCAACACCAAGTTATTCCCATGCCCTCTATGCTCAGTTTTAGAACACTCAAGACAACATACAACAGAAGCGTCCACGACAACAGTATTCCCCCGTACTGACCTTGTGATGCATGATTATAGCAGATGCATACCAGTGTCCTTTGTGTACTAGACCCCGTCCAGTTGAGCAGCTCTCAGCCCCGAAAGATGGTGTGAATTTATTCCTTGGGTATCAATCATAGAGGGGTACTGAGCAGAGTGCCCCTCAGTAAAAGGAACTGTCATCATCAAGCCGCTCAACTGCTAACCAACCACAAGGACATACCAATGCACCGGATGCAAGATATCATAACGTAGAAACCAGTACGAGTATGTGCCTGAGCCATATCTGAATGGCAGTCGCTTCTGTTCTTTTCTGTTTTGTGACATTCCCATTGTAACACAGGTGTATCCCAATATATGAGGGCCATGAGGATCTGAAGTGAACCCAGATTAAGGACAAAACCACGTGATGTCAGGCTTTGCCCTCCAGAACCAGAGCAGAGAGTTCTGGCAGACATGGTTCAGAGTTGCACACTACAGAATGAGAGAATATGTCACCTACCTCCATGGCAATGATCTCTTCTTCAGCCATCTTTGCCCGTTCCGCCTTGTACTCCAGAGCAGCTGCATCCAGCCGCTCTTGCAGCAGAGGCAGCACCAGCTGACTGCCAATAGCGGCCCCAGGATCATCACATGCCACATTCACCAGGAACAACTCAAGGTGCTGCAGCACGTGACACAACAGACACACCAGTTGATGCCATGCAGGCACGCAGCAAATGGGGACGGCGGAAGGTGGCTTAAATGATTGGCAACACTGGGGTGTCAGAAATGTATTCTGGAGGATTCTACCAGCAGGGGGCGTATACCAGGACCCAGGTGCCGCATAGTGAGCCAAAGCAGCGGTGTGTGTCGGCTGCCAGCTGCAATGTATGCTGAGCTGGCACGAAACATGGCTGTAGCTGAATGCCAGCTGGACAGCATGTTGAAACATCGCGCTGTCCTTTACAGCTCTGCTGTTTCTGATGTTTGATTGTCCATGATCCCAGTCACTGCGCTGCCCTATTCCCTCAGCACTGCCGCTCTGCTGCTATGACACCCCCTTTACCTGCAGTGCCACTCTCCCCTCCTCCAGTCGAGTCTCCACTGTCTTGAGAGCATCCTTGATACGGTTGAAGAAGTTACGATCATCAGTGTCGCTATACAACTGCTTGCGGACATCCTTGTGGAAGTGTTGCCTGCAAGGAGAAACAGGATACATGGCGGAATGAAGACAGTGGTGACGAAAGCAGACTGATAACTAGGCCCCCATTGGGTTGGCCATCAAATGCCAATAAGAACTGGGCCCATTACCGCATGTTCAAAGGTGAATTGTTGCATGATGCTGTTCAACATTGCAGCCTGGTTGCCTTTGATAAACAAGCTGTCCTGTGTGGCAACCCTGTGTGCATACGATGCTGATAGAGCTATACCACTTGATGCCCCTGCACATCCTTCAACCATCAGGAACTGATTTGTACCTGAGCTTGTTGCGTTGTACTGTGTGCTGAGCAGTCATAAGACCTCCCCGGCTCAGCCCAGCAGCCAGTGGCCCAGCAGTCCCTTCCTCAGCAGCAACAGCAGCAGCGTCTGCAGATAGCTCCCCCAGTGCTGCTGCCCTGCTGCTGTGACAGGCCTGCTGATTGGCCTCAATCTCACTCAGCAGCTCAATCTGCTTGTTGAAGTCGTCAAAGCGCTCCCGAAGATTCTCAACTGTGGCTCGCCAGCCATTCAACTGCTTGATCTCCGTCTCTCTGTATAACAAAGAGCAGCGCGAGCAGGCAGAAGCCGTTGTGTTGGATGAAACGAGAGTGCATGACACAACACTGCAAACCTTCAGGCCCACGCCGCCAACAAGCCGTACGGCCCAGCCTTGAATGGCCACAGAGACCAACCTAAGAGAAAACGGTGGTATGTGCTCGCGCAGTAAGCATGCTTGTAACCTGTGGCAAAGCCACCACCCGCAGGAGTCCTGCACCAGCAGCAGCGTGACTTAGTCCCCTGAATCCAGGCGGCCCCTGTGGCTCACCGTTTGGCCATCTCAAACTCGATGCGCTGCTTTTTGTCGTACAGCGACTGCAGCTTGGCCCCCTGCTCCCTGAAAGCAGTCTGCACTTCCAGCTGTTCCTCAATCGCTGCGTCAGCCATCTGGTGTTTGTGGCGCTCCATCTCTGCTGCTGTCCTGAATGTGCCGGTGTTCTCCAGGCTGCGAGGTGCATGCTTCAACACCTCAACCTCACGCTTCAGGCGGTCAAGCTCAGGCTCACCCTGATACACGCCACAACACGCGCGGGTGTTCAATTCATCATGTCACGTGTCGCACAACATGGGCACAAACAGCCTTAACTAATAAAGCATGGACCCCTGCCTTGTTACCACCATCAATGCCACAGCAGAACCAACCCTTCCAATGCCTCCAACCCCACAGCAAGAGCCCAATGAAAGGGCTGTCAGCTGTACCAGTTCATCCCACCCACCTGGCGTATCTGTGACTTGAGTCGCATCAGCTGCTGTCCTCCCTGTACTCGGTCAAACTCCAGGGCATGCAGCTTGGCCTGAGTGAGCAGCGCCTCACGCTCCAACATCTTGATGATCACCTGCGGGTACAGGCAAAACATGATATGAGGTGCTCATGTGATGAGCACTAGAGCAGCTACATGGCCATCATAACTACACCGTTCCAGGGGATGTCGCCACAAACCACCAGGTTAAGACACAAGACTCAGCTATAACAAGGAAGATGCATTGAAGCAGCAGACAACATGCAGTGGAGACACGGTAAAGACACCTGTGGTACCATGCCATCTGTGTTCTGAGAGCCTAGGCAGCATCAGTAGTGGCTGATGGCTGGTTGTCTCCACACGGGCATTGACCGCTTGCGGATGTCTCCTGCCCAACTGTTGCTCCAGCAACAACGTACACAGAATTCATTGCAAACCACTCTACATACCTCATCAGGAATGCTGACAGCATCTGAGTCGCCATCCTGCCCAGCAGCTTCTGAAGCGGCAGCAGTAGACCCCCCAAGCCCCGGCACAGGCTTGATGTCATACTTCTTGCTGAGCTCATCAGCCTCCTTGCGGCTACGCAGTATGTCATTCAGCAGAGCTTTGGCATTCTTTGCTCGCTGCTCCCATGTGGCCTGGTCCTGCAGAGCTAAGATGAGGTTCTCGTAGGCTTGCTGAGCTGTTGGTGGCCGCAGCCCTAGCTGACGCTTGGCTCCGTCGCGAGACTTCTCTGCTGTTGAGACGATGCTGCCATACACCCATTCCAACACGAGACCCATCCTGCAGGGCGGTTGAAACGGCGGTGCAAGCACAGGGGTTTATTAGCAGATGACCTGGCACTACAAAGTGGTCGATGCTCACCAATAGGGGCCTAACTTCTGCAGTTCAGAACCTTTGGGCAATGACATAGCTAGTAGACATGTCTTCAAGCACAGCTCCACAGCTGTCACCGAGAGTGAGCCAAGCACTACTTGCAGTAAGGTTCGCTGTTCCGTGGCAGTACCTGTGTGGGTCTTCACCCTCCCGTGCCTTGCGTGGGTGACCGTCCTCGCCCAGCAGTCGTTCCTCCAGGTGCTGCAGCCACTTTGAGTTGACCGTGAGAGCTGAGCTGTCAGCATTGAGTGCAAACAGATCAACATCACCCATGGGCTCGCCGTCATCCTCCTCCTGCACACATATTGAGCAGCAGCAGCAACACAGAAATTGCTTGTCAGTTGACCATGTTTGACCACACTTGTGCATATGCATGGTGTAGCAGGCTCTCGGTCTAGTTGAACAACCACCCAGGCGGCTGCGACTGCTGCAGGATCCTGAAACATCCACACAAGACTCTGGTGTCTGCCAAGGAATCACGGTCCCCTGCTAACTCTCACTACTAAAGTCGACTTGGTTGTGTAGCAGTCACAACAAACCGCTGGCTATCAGCACTGCAATGACGCTGTTTCTGCATGGTTCTTGTATGCAGCAACTACCATGCTGATGAAAGGGCAACTGCAAGGGATTCCAACAGACGCCCCACACCTCGTCCTCCCTCTGCTCAGCCTTGAGCCTTGAGCTAAGGGCATCCACCTTCTCCGTGAGCCATTCAGCAATGTGTGTCACATCTTCAGGGGGAATCTTCTCCAAATCCTCATTGTGAAGTTCTGCTGGTCGCGTCTCACGCATCTCCTCCTGAGCAACAATACCACAGTCAACAGACAACAGCCTTATGAGCCATGAATACTGCCTGTACAGTAGGGGACCTGAAAGGGCAAGCGGGCACTGGTTCTCGTCCTGCTGCATTCTGACTGATAACCTGATTCTTATGGAAGGTTGCAGCTATATAAACTGCCCCAAAGTGTGTTTGCAACAACTGTATGACACCCGTTTGCTGAGAGCCATCATCAACTGCTGACAAGATGACTACTCACACCCCTCAATTCCACGAGTAACTAATCCACAAGTAACTGATGCAGCAGCTACTCACGGGCAGCAGGTCTATCACAAAGGTCGTGATAGGCTTCAGGATTGAGTGATACAGCTGATCATGCTCCTTCTCCAGCGCCTGCAGCATCGTGCTGATCATCTCCACATTGCCATCCCTCACAAGCCCAGCTGCCTGCTCAGGGGTGCTGCGCTGTGCACGCCTGTTGCGCCCCTGCTGACCGCCCTGCTGCTCGTCCTGCGCCTGCCTGCTGTTGAGCTGCACCTGATTCAGAAGGTCTGTCATGCGCTGACGCAGTGCTGCCTCTGCTGGTCGCTCGACAGTGCCCTTGGGGTCGTCCTTTGGGAGCAGACGCAGCAAGTCCTCCTTGATGTGATGCTCGTGGATGTGTGTGCGGAAGGACTCTGCATCGTAGAACTCTTGGCCGTCAAACTGCCAGACCTTCCATGTTTCCTTGGTCTTGAGGCGGCGCAGCCCTTCTTCAAGCACATCTTCCAGAGATATGTCTGCTAGGACATAGTCTGCCAGCTCAACACCTGGCTCCAGAGCTGCAAGCAGAAACACGGCACATCATGATGGTGTTATGGCGAGAAAATGCAGCACAACTGCAGGCTATCTATGCTTGCTAGGCAACGTGGACAAGCGAAATCTCCCTGCTGCTGCTGTGAAAGCTGTAGGGTGTGAACATGCCTTGGATGTTGCAGTGACCTCTTACGCCAGTGAACATGCCTGGCTGTGCACACAATCATCTGAAACACCGGGGAGACTGCAAGCCAGCGCCTGCTGCAGATGCTCTCGCTGCTTTGCATAGTCCTGGTCTCGCATTGCTGATAGCACGGCTGTAGAAACAACTCCCGGCATAATCACTGCGCCAGCTGTCCTGTGAAGGCTGTTGGACTGGAGGCTGCTCCTCTTGCTGTGCCTGCACTGCCCACCTGCATTAGCCCGCTGCTTTTCAGCTACTGTCTTTGCCTGCTGCCGCAAGGTTTCCACGTCCACTGTCAGCAGCTGCACCCGGTCATCGTGCTGTCGCTGCTCCCACATCGGCCGAACCGCTGACACACGCTCCGCTGGGTTAAGCATTGCTGCAGCATCCTGCTTGTCGTCCTTCTGCACATGCACAGCACCACAGATGCACACAAAGTTGTGTACACAGCACTGATGCCTCTGAACAAACTGCGGCTTCTGTGGTGATAGAGCGAACCGCAACAGCTGTAAGCAGATGGTATGTACCGCACCAACCGGGCAATGCAGTACAGTCTTGCTTCAGCCACCATCACTCATTGCTGTTTGAAGACTGTTACGCTGCTATACAGCTGCTGCAAACACTGCACAAGTGACCAACCATGTTGCAGGATCAGGCTACAAGTGACTATGAGCAGTTGGTAAACACAGATGCAACCCCGTCCTGCCCGCCTGCTTGGCTGCTGATTACTGTCTGGACTGTACTGGCTGAAGCTTACCACAGGCGGACTAGGCTTCTTGCCAGAAGCCTTGCCGGGTTTCCCCTTCCCCGCTTTAGACTTCTTGTTCGCCATGGCGCTGGCGTGTTCTATCAGTGGCTGGTATCGCTCAAGCTGCTAAGCCTATTGGAGTCCATCGTGACAGCAGTCACTGCAAGGCTGACCTACTGCGCCATGCCTGCAAGAGAAAGAACGCCCACACAAACAAACCGATTACAGTGTCGCTGAGCCAGAATGGTGCCAAATTCGTGCACTCCACCAGCAGCCAGTTCTGAGGTAGTCATCAACATGCGAGGATCCAAGTAGTAGGGAGACGCATATGATACAGGACATACAAACGGAATGTTTATGGCTTCCAGAAGCTGGACTCAGGCCCACGAGAACAAAAACAGGTCCAAGCGCTCCCACAAACAGTCAGGGTGAGAACACTCAACGAAGCTCGGCCAGCCGCAAACGTAATCATCTAACCTTTGCAATTGCTGCTAATGATCAGGGGCCTGTGAAGCGCCGAGCCAGTTCGCTGCCTGTTCTGGTGTGCGCACCCAACGCCAGCGTGCATGCGTATACAAATAGAGTGTGTACACTGAGCACGAAGCTCCTGCACTACACAACTCACGCTCACAGCCCTGACAGAGCAGGCACCAGGGTTGTCAAAGACGGTAAGGAGTCAGTCTATGAAGGCCCGATCGCAGCAACGGATGGCCGAATTCGTTACTATTGTGAGTGCCCTCACCGTTTGAGCTGTTGAATGGAATACATGTTGTGGTCTGTGGTTAGCGCCCGCTCACCTCCTTGTTGCTGGCTGCGATTTACAAAGAATAGTGCGCTAGTAGAAGGTCTGGCTCACAGAGAGTGCATTGTAAGAAAGTTCTCAGCCCAAATGCAGCGGTCAGGGGACGACCAGTCCACTGTACGGTGTCTGATCAGCAGTGCCCAATGTACGTATCTTCTCAACGCCGGTTTAATGGGAGACTTCCATCAGGTCATAAGTACAGCACATCAGAAGTGTACATATACAAGGGCAGTGACACCTGCTGGCAGTGACACCTGCTGCCTCTAGTTGCATACCCGGTGTTCCCCCCCCCCCCCCCCCGCTCTCTTGATTGGGTAACAACACCCGGTGCATAGCCAGTACCGAGCGCATAACAGGCACACAAATGGGTACTCACTTTGTACTTAGGCTGATCCGCAGGCTGAGTGTGCTGCACAGGCGCTGGCTATGTTCCAGACGTGCTGTCAAGCAGCACAGCTCGGCCTGGCACGCAGCAACATTGCACATTGCAAAACAGACTGAGCCAATGCAAACTGAGCCAATGCAAATTGCGTGAAGCTGGCGTTACGCTATCCATCATGTTGCAGGAATCCTAGTGGGCAGGCCGACACCAGTGGTCAAGCATTACAGAGCCAGAGAGAGACAACTGTCCTGGTGCTAAACTCTGTTCCACTCTTCCAGCTAGGCTGTTGTTCAACACAACCCAGCAGCGCTGTAGCATTGATCCAGACCCCAGTTTGATCCAAACTTCACTATTTCACTTGCAAACTCTGCAGCAAGCGGCTTCTGGTCCCCGTGATGAACCAGGCCCACCTGAAACACCAATGTTGAAACACCTGAGCCGTATGCCCCCACTGTTCAATCAAGTCAATGCAAACACACTGCCCAGCCGAGGCCGCTAGAAGAGAGAGAAGAATGTCCTCATGCCTAGCCCTGACTTCTTTTGGTAGACTGCGATGATCCTCATAGCACTGAAAGCTGCCAGCAGCACCAGCACAAGACTAGCAATGCCCCTCGCAGAGTTACTCTTTATCTTTGGCACCACGTAAGTCAAGCTGGCGAGTGTGGCTGAGAAGAAGATGTATGAACTGCCCATCAAGAAACCTTCTGCACCCAGCTGACCAGATCGCCCCTGCAGGTAGACAACAGCCAGGCACAGCAGAATCAGCAATTCACACACCTGCACAACAGAGTCTGCTTTGGCATAAGCATGTTGGTGGTGCCCAGGCCGTTTGCACACAACAGACAAGGCCGATGATGTGAGACACCAGACACTTTGGCCACTTTGCGCTATATTGTAATATCACAGACATCCCTAGTGGAGGTTCTGAAAGCAACATATGCAACTGCATTTGCTCAGCATGCGCTGGTAATGTAGATGTTGGTTAGATCTTGGGTAGTCCTCCACAATGGTGCCACAATGACTCAGTACCTGAAGAACATCTCTGACTACAAGCTGCCAGCCTTACCTCCATCCACCACACAATTTTTCCATTAGGCCCACTGTAGTACAGCGGCATGCCACGGATGATGTTGTACATGCCACCAGAAGTAGCAAACCAGAACACCGCCAAGGCGCCCAATGCCCAGAGCCATGTGATGCGCACAATGGGGGAGTTGTACAGCAACCAAGCAGCATAGCCGCCACCAGAGATGAAGGCCAGCAGGCCGATGGGGAACAGTGGGTTCTTGAAGATGCTGGGCCTGTCCACATCTCCTGCTGCTTTGCCTGATGCGCTAGACACACAGCGGATTACATCCTCTGCTGGCCACGGGTAAGCAGTGATGTCGGGACCACACTACATTCAGCAACCCAAGGACCATCAAGGTGTGTAAGATAACATGGACAGAAGCCACGTCGCAGGTATGCATGGTGTGATGGAAAGATGTATGTACTCCTCTGGCACTTACTACTACATATTGTTGTCGCGCATTGTGACGATACGCTGTTGTGTGGCGTATTGCAAACAGGCATGGCAGGACAACCCACTGGCATTTGGCTGTTGTAGCTGTTGTGGTGCCAGGCCGCGTCATAACAGAAGAAAAAACTTCATAATACTTTGTGAACATGTCATGGGAGGAGTGTCACCTTTGAAGGAAACGGCATGTCTGCTGTCTGTGTGGGCGACGGGGTCCACTGATTAGCTAAAGCAGCACTCTTTGCCTCGGCCTGTATGGATCAGTGTACAGAGCAGGCGCCCCCCCCCCCCCCCCATCCGTCAACACAAGCAACCCCAGTGACCGATAGTAGCAGTGCACACTCTCTCCCCGATCAGTGATAGTAATACAAGGTGTAAACACACCTGCACACTCTTGCTTAGTTTGATTCCTCGTCCCTCCTTGGCTGTTGCCTCTGGACCCCAGTTGAAAATGAATGGCAGCTGTGTCACACCCAGGCGCTGGAACACATCCTTGCTGCGCTCATACACCAGCTCCACAAAGAACACCTTATCGGCATCAGGTCCACCCCTGAATGCCTGCAGTCAACAAGCATATAGCTTTTGTGACTTTTGGTTGCTGTACCAACCCTTGCTCAGGTGCGCTTGGGTTACGCCCTATTGGCAGAGGGCCCACCAATGGCAGCAGCTGGCAGAGAACGAAGACTGTCCTGGGATGATAGCGTTGCTGATACAACAGGCATCTGCTGTATTGAGACGCCGCTAGAAGTTTTATCACCTTTGCTGCGAGTCCAAACTCCTGCCTAAGCTTTGGCAAGTTCATTTTTGAGTTGCCTGCCAGGTAGTTGGCATTTAGGAAGAACACCAAGTGATAGTCCCTGCCCTTGCCGACTGCATACTCCTCGAAATCCTGATTGGAGAACACTATCACAGAGTCTTTCGCCTTGTGCTGCCTCTTTAGCAGCTTGGCAGCCTGCGAAAGCCGTGAAACACCGTGTCAATGGGTGTCCTGCCTGCTGTTGATCACTGCTGGGAACATCACCGCGTACCCGATCGGATGCTGCTGCACAGGACCCGAGGCATATTAGAAGGATAACTAACACACTCCTGTGCATCTTTGCGGTGGGACACGAACTATCGACCCCCCACTCGAAGCAGCAGCAGAGGCCAAGGCACCCGCTCTATGGAAGCCTCGGTTTGAGATGCCCACGGCAACAAAGGTCAGCAACGGGCTGACATCCACTCTGTTGAGTTGAGCAGGACTGTACGGACCGGCCGATACCGACCAACCAACACTGTCTCGTGAACGCCAACTGCACAGCGGGCCTTGTAATTAGGTTGAGTAGGTGTTGCAAAAGCAGAAGTTTGCAGTTGCACGGGCCAACCTGACTTCTTCCGACCTGACATAACCTGTGCCCTATCTTGTCCTGGCTGCGTTGCGCTGCAAGCTTCCAATTGCTTGCTGAGTGAGCACGGAGAAGGAGTGTTGTACAGGATATGCGTTGAGTTGTTGCCCTGCTGCGCAGTGCTGCCTTTTGCGATTTGGAGGCTGATCCTCAAGGGTAGAGCTCCTTTCCAGCGCATCTGGGACCAATGAGCACTGTAGCGGACCTTCTGCGTAAACCAGATGCGAAAGATACAGTCTTGAAGACCGTGCAGCTAGATGGGCAAGTAGTGCTCAAAATCATGCAGCACTGCGATGGAGCTCTGCCGAACGTGGTTACAGGGCAGCTGCTGGGCTTAGATGTCGGTCAAACCATGGAGGTTACCGACTGCTTCCCCTTCCCTGTAAGCCACTATGCCAGCGGCAGCCTGCCGCGCGTCTTCAGCAGTAGTCTGCTTTCCCAACAGCTGTACAGGTTGCAGCAAGTATTCACCTGGCCGACTTTCAGCCGTTGCTCGGCAGTAAGCCATTTTTCTGGAATAACGGTTGCACCAAAGTAGGACTGCGTCACTCTTGTACGTTTCAAGTTAAGCGTGTCAATGTCCTGATGCTCTGCTGAGAACGAACAGAATAGGTTTGTGCAGCTGATGCCTTTTCCATGTTTGCTTATCCATGCCATTGTGGCTGCAGAGCGTTGAGGAGGACTTGGAATCAGCCAGCGGTCAGAACTATCAGCAAGAATTCCTGCGCTGCCTGCGTGAGGTCAACGTAGACAACAACACAGTCGGGTGGTACCAGAGCAGCACTCTGGGCGCATATCAGACACAGGAAATGATTGAGACGTTCATCAGCTACCACGACAGCATCAAGAAGTGCGTCTGCATTGTGTATGACCCACAGAAGAGCCAGCGGGGCCACGTAGCACTCAGAGCAATCAGGCTAAAGGAGAGATTTATTGACTTGTTCAAGGAGCAGAAGTTGACAGGTAAACTTGGGATAACATGGCTGAAACACTGTCTCTCAATAGCAGCTCAATGTGGCGCAGCATATGTGTTCAGAAGCAGGATAGATAATAGCGACAGCTTCTGGTATAGAACAGACCTGTGCAGAAACAAGCAGCCCAAAATGGTCCTAGGGCAGCAAATGCAATGGCTTGTTCAGGAGTCTCAACCTCCTGTCATTTCACGCAGCCGAGAGTGTGACTGATTGCTTGCCGCAGAGCTTCAGCACTGTTGTGTCACAGCCAAGGCAGCTGATTTAGCACCCTAAATATCTTCAATCCTGCACAGCCCAGCGTCTTGCTGTCCCTCTGCTAACGTCACCGCCCCTGATGCACTATTCTGCTGCAACCCTGCAGGCAAAGACCTCCGTGAGGCAGGCGTAAGCTGGAAGGATGTGTTTGTTGAGATCCCTATCAAGATTCACAACAGCAGCCTGGCCCAGGCCTTGATTGCAGACCTCAACCCAGCAGCTGGTGCTACTGCGGGTGATCTGGAGCGCCTGAACCTGGGGAATGCAGGATACCTCGGCAAAACCATGGACAACCTTATAGAGTGCATGGATGATTTGCTGGCAGAGCAGCAAAAGGTGCGGGCCAGTATGCTGTTGGTGTGACAAGTGCAGTTGCGGGCCAGTATGCTGTTGGTGTGACAAGTGCAGTATGGTTTGGTGTAGGGTTGCTGCTGCCATCATGGGAGCGCTGCTGGGAGTAGCATTGCACTCGATGCGGTCGTCTGTACCCTTGCCAGCTGGGGTCTGTTTACAGCTCAGTGTGGTTGCTGATTGGGAAGCGACAACCCATGGCTGTATTCACCATTCACTGGCTTCTAAACCATGGGCCAAAAAATCACAGCCCTCAAGCAACCAGGTTCGTGCTGACTAGTTGTGTTTGTGATGGTTGCTTCCTGCAGGTTTCCATGTATCATCGCAACGTAGCACGTCAGCAGCAGCAGATGGCAGCCTGGCTGCAGAAGCGCAAGCAGGAGAACATTGCTCGTCGTGCAGCAGGAGAGGAAGCCCTTCCTGAAGAAGACCCGAACCTATTCAAGCCCATCCCAGAGCCATCAGCATTGGACCAGTACCTGGTCACCAACCAGATAGCATCTTACTGTGACATGCTGGGGGCAGCATCAGAGAAGGGTATGGCTAAGCTGTACCTGGTGCAAGGGCTGCAAAAGGCAGCACACTAGCGTAGTGATTTGGAGATGGCGTGGGCCTTATATATATTTGTTAATGATGTAGTCTTCCGCGTCTGCTTAGGTTGGGCTCTATGTGCTGGAATCCAGCAGCCACGTCAAGTTGGCCTGAGCCTCTGAGTGAGTGGCAGCTGGGAAGTTGCATACTGTGTGTGATGTGCTCTGGTGCATGTTTGGAATCCAACCAACAGTCAATTATGGATCTGCAGCAGACTAGTGCACATCGGTTGCATGCAGGCTGGCCCCCGTCTGGCCATGAGACCGCCTGCTGCAAGTAGATGCTGCCTGACAAGCAGGGTGGTGTTGCACTGCGCGCAACTATGAACGTCTTCTCCTTTCTCAAAGCCTAGAAGGTCTGCCAACTTTTGCCTCTGATCCATGCTTGTTCTCAATGCTCACAAAGTGTTATGAAGTTTTTTACTTCTGTTTTAGTCACCGGATTGACGGCTCGCGAGATCGTAGCCAGCAATGCCCGCGGCGGGCCACCCGCCGGAGCCAGTTGCTTGTGACGTCCACCTGCTATCACGGCCAGACTTACACCATACAAAGCTTTCAACCGGATTGTATGCCGTCTTCCTTCCTTGTCGACGTCGAAACCTTCAACGTCGACCGGCGGTCACAGCCCAGAAGATCTACAACTGTCACCGAATTTACGAGCCAGCAATGCTTCGGCGCCGAAGTCGGCTGGCGGACCGCCGCGGGCGAGTGTTGCTGCCCACCTTGCTTGTGTGTGCATCTATTGTCCCGGCCAGACTCACACCATGCAAAGGCTTTTAACCGGAACGTATAACTACTTCCTTCCCTGTCGACGTCGAAGCCTTCAGCGTCATCCGGGTGACCGGCGATAACGCATCCATGGCCGGCGCTTGGTTCTGAATATGCAGATTCAATTGACTGTTGTTGACATGTCGCAGCGCCACCTCTGTTCCCAAGAACTGCTGGACTGGCTTGGACGTATGTATGCCTCCATGGCCGGCAGTTCATTCTGGGCCTGCAGCTGCCAGCTGGCACAGGCTGTACAGGCTGTACTTGCATCAGCTTCCTTGTTCAACTGCTTGCGGGGCGCACAGCTGACAGTATCCGTGGGTTACATAATGTCTGTCTCCATCACTTCGCTCCACGATTGCACTTGCATGAGCTAAACTTTGCGATCAGACCCTGGTCACCTGTGCCACCGGGCATGGCACATGGCCGGGTACAACCATCCATACGGCTGTGAGATCACACGGGACGTTCACTGAACGCCGGTGAACAAATGAACGCGTGTAGTGCATATCCCATGAACAGAACACAGAGTTCCATTTCATCAGCAAATTCAAAGGAGATCATCTCTTGCACCACGATGAGAGCCGACAACCAGTGGCCCACTCATGAGGCTTGATCAAGCCAACAGCAGCCTGAGTATCATCAGGTAGCGCTGAGGGCTGGCATAGCTGACCAGCAACATACTACAGTTGCTCTGAAGCTCCACATCTGCCCAGTACTGGTAACATGTTTATCATATTGGCACAATAAATCTGGTATGTAAGACAGCTGGTGCCCCTGTAACAGTCCATGAGCTCTGCCAGCGCTTGGAGAATACTCAACATAGAGGGTGACATCGTCATGGTCTTTTCCAGCGATACTGACAACTTCACTTGGACACAACGACGATCAACGATCATGTCATCCCTCAAGCCACTGCCTTGCAAACATCCCTACCTCACACCATTGCATACTCTGCACTGCAGGGTTGATCCCTGCCAACACAACACTGATCGTCAAAGCACCGAGTGCCCATACCAACAATGGCCATTCATGCTACCTGTGTGCATAACCACACAGAACTGCAGTACTACCAAACCGTATGAAGACCAGATGGGTCTTTCAAGATGTACTTGTCCTGATTACAGTACACTGACTGAGAACCCATCTGGTAATGTCTTTTGATGCAGAAGCATCTGAGGGCCAAGATCACTGGATAGAGCTCATGGAACCACCATGATCTATGGCAATCTCTACTGCAAGTGAACATATCGCTGACACTGGCAAACACACAGAGAAGATACTAGTGATTGAAGCTCGTCACACCCCATGGTTGGCTTCGTGTTCCATAAAGGCAATACCATGCAAAATCCAAGCACCAACCCACGATCACAAGGGACACCATGACCAGACAGCTAGCAGCAACCTACTGCACCAGAGTCTGCAACAAACACCTGGCATGTGTGTCAATTGTTTGAAAATGATAAAGGGACCAGCAAGTGCCGAGCGCGACTGTCGGGTGAACGACAGCATCGCACCGGCATTGCCGGCCCAATGAATGGCTAGAAGCACCTCTTGAGCTGCACACAGCCACATGTGCTGGACAACACCCTTCCATCAGTCAAGACTGATCCTGCGCCAGCATCACACATGTGCATGTTTGATGCACCAATGCCCGGAGGGACAGGCACAACATCAAGCCACAGAATGTGATGGCATTGCATAAACATCCATCTCGGATGGTGGACACACCTGTAACGCCAACCAGTAAGGACACACAAGAATGTCCACAGCTCAATTATTGCGTGGTGACCCTCTAGAAAGGCAAACCACTATGTGACATCACGTTACATTACCGGCAGTCCTAAGGAACCAGCAGCTAAGAGTATTGTGCCATCAGAACAGCTGCACACACCCTGAGGCATGCAATCACCGTTGTGTGTGTGCGCCCGGGTCGAGCGCCGTGGACAGCCAGCATCAAAACCCGCGACAAAGCGCCTAGAAGACGCTAGATACCTCCGCAGACATGTCCAATATAACATATGTTATATATCCATGCAGCAAGACCAACATTGACAATTTATCCACACCCACCACCCCAAAGGTGATGCACCACGCATCTACATAGCAAGCCATCAACACTACGTCACACAATCACCTGAGATTTGAAATTAAACATAACTTCCATCTGCTCGGCAGCAGTTAACCAGATCACAAATCCGTACAGGCCAATCCCGGCACCAACACAGCCGGCTATGATGTGCACGTAACCCCTGTGTACTCATTGTGAATGTTGACCTGCTAGGGAACCATTCAATTGTCCCTTCTTTCAGCCTTTCCATAGCCCCCACCCCATTTTCAGCGCTTCGCAGTGTGTAGAACACTTGCCAATATCCCCGGCCAACAGAAACAGGGGAAAGCATAGACATATCAGCATGTTTGGAACCCTGAAAAAGCATGCGTCACAGATTGAGGCTGCGGTGGCAGCTCACAGCATCCATAAGCAGAGATGACATACAAACAAGCAACAAGGCAGGTCCTAATGGTGAACAGCAAGCAAACGCATCACTAGCCATGGCACATTTCCATTGTGGAGACCCCTTTGAGATTCTGACACTTTAAAGCTGCCCGGAAACAGTACATGCATGCAACCCACACGCAATTGCAATCGCCACACTGTGACGATAACAGGCACATAGATCTCAACATATACTTCACAAACCCAAAGACCACCGTTTGCCCTGTGCGCTGCTTTGTGGTGGCAGATGCACCATTCAACTGCACAGGAGTACGTACACACATCTTTGTCAGCTACATGAGAATGTATCGCACCTGACCAAAAACACTCTCCGAAGGTCGACAGACACATGTAGTGTCAGTCAGTAAACAACCTCTAGAGTCTAGACAAAGTGCCCAGCAGAAGTACTGACATACAATAGACGTCCAAGCAACTCTGAGACCAAATGCCTTTGCTGCTGGCAATGGCAGCCGCATAGATACACCCACACAGAGTTCCTGACCCACTACAACCATACCTCTTAGTCCCCAACTGCCTTAATTTTGGGGCAGTGGCACACCAAACAACCACAAAATTGAACCACCACAACTATGAAATAGACAGTGCTACATGTATCTCCTGCAAACGGCGAGTGCCAGCACGGCACATTAAGAACCAGCTGGGCACAAAACCACCACTGCACTATGGAGTGTGGAGTGAAGCCACCCACGCACACATCCCGGTAAGCAGGACAAGTCCTGACTCATGCTGCATTGGCATACGCCAATGGAAATATGGTGCTTGAAAACACAATCGCTGAAAACAAAACAGAATTGAACATCATAGTGCGCTGTGTAGACCAACAACACAGCGCAGAGCTTGAGCGGCATTTGGCAAGAGCAGCTGTCATTGTCTTGTGGCTAAAGCCACACAGCCAAGCCCCCTGGTGCAATGGCTAACACAGACATCCACCACACAGACACTAGGGGGGCAGGAGAAACCAGCAAATTCAACCAGACCCCACAGATAGTAATCCAAGATGACACACGGCAACAGACACTGAAGAACCCTGAGTGGTGACCATGTCGACATCCCAACCCAACAGCCGGACACGGGCTCAAGCATCACCCCACAAGGGCATACATATGATAGTCAGTGTCTGTGACTGCAAGCGCATACAGAGCAGCAAAGCGCGTAGCAGCGCAACACAGATGCCTCACATGCTGCAAACCTCAACCCTGGAACAATCCCCGGCCATACCTTGTGATGGACCGCGGTGCAATGATTCACCTGTCATAATCAACACCAAACAGCTAGAATCAGCAAAAGCGGGGCATGCAGGCGAGCAAACTCTGTACCAGTATGTATCACCAACATACCAGGACCCACACACAGGAACCAGCTGATCAGCAGAAGGCTGAGCACAGACGGCAACAGCAATAAGAACGCACAAACAAGCACAAGCACGCATGTCATAGAAGTCAGCAGGCCTACTTGATAGACTTGAAGCCCGACAAGCATGCCAGAAGAACACAACAGTTGCATGATCTCACTGCCTTCCCATGGTGACAGACTCCGCACATACATTGCAACCCACCCCACAAAGAAGAAAACAAAGCTGCGGACAGACAGGCACCCCATGCCCTGAATCAATAACAGGCTGTTTGCTACTGTAATGACACACAGAACCTCCTAACGTCCATCATCCTACAGTTGCCGTTCGACTGCATCAATGCGGTTTTAGCACGACATTCAGGGCGCAGCAATCATGATGAAGCAGAGATACATCAATTGACCCAACTTTCTGACACTTGCTGTTGAGCTCGCTACACAGTAGCTACAAAGAGTAGCCAGATACAAACCTATTTGAGTGAGCCTTGGAGGCTCTCCATCCGAGTGAGCCTTGGAAGCTCTCAAACCACAAATGCACATCAATATACCCACACTGCTAGCACGACTGCAGCAGGGTGCCATGAGCCCTGGGCAGTTGGGTGGTCACCCGGGGATTGATATGCAGGTTGGGTACTCAAATTTGGTAGGCAGCTTCCCTTGTGGGCAGCTTGCGTACAAACTCTATGTATCATAAAGGGCTGGAAACATTGTTCCATAAATGCATCATATGGCGCTAAACATCTTCAAAACCACCACCACATGCAGCACGGCAATTCCATTTCTAAACCACATGCACAACATCCCCTGCTGGACATAATACATAACAGCAATATAATGTACGATTGTGAACAAACTACACTTTTCTATGGTACTTGAGGTTACACCTCTCGGCGTAATAGCACTTCACACTGGTTCAACATGCAAGAGCTATTTGAACAGAAATAGAGCAATGTCCCAAGACCTTTCTGTACCGCATGGCGGGTACTCCATGTGGAGTACACTGCTCCAAACTCATAGCAAAAGCTGACACCAAAGTTGACATGGTGTAGAGCACCCATGAGGTGCTAATTGTGCTACATATGTCTTACCAACATGGCATCGGGTACTGCTGTTCTGCAGCTGATGTTTGTGTCCAACTGAAAGGAGGTAGACTCGCATGCAACAGCAGCCTCTATAACTAAGCTGGTTAATCAGCTGGTTTACTTTCCTGGTAATGTGTACCTTGGATGTACCTCGCTGCCCCGCTGCCACTCGGGCCAGCTGTCTGCTGGGCAGGTTGTGCCAGCATCATCATTGGGCCCTGCTGCTGGTAATACATCTGCTGATGTTGGTACTGGGGCTGTATGTACTGCTGATACTGCTGCTGTGCATATAGTGGCTGAAACTGCTGTTGACCCAGCACCAACGGATGTGCAGCAGTAGGCACAGCCTGATATGACATGCCAGGCCCGCCCATCATCTGCTGCTGCAGGGCACCCATCATTGCAGGGCCTGCACCTGCAGCTGAGGCCACCATACCAGAACCAGGCGACTGGGGTGCTGCACCAGCAGGCAGTGTTGCACCACCCAACATCATTTGCTGGTGCTGCTGGTATCCTTGCAACTGCTCGTATGCCCACTGAGCTTGTGGCTGCTGCATGGCCATTGTACCAGCAGCTGGCTGTAACAAAGCCATACCAGGTGACACCTGGTATGGCGAGCTCACCAGGGTCGAAGTGCCCTGTGCCTGGTAGCTTGGTGACCCCATTGCTGCTGCAGCCTGGACTTGAGACTCTACTGCTGCAGCCGGCATAGGGACCAGCAGCTGCTGCTGTTGGCCATCCGCCCCAACCACCTGCACAACCTGCAACGGCTGTGGAGCCTGTCCACCACTGAAGCCAGCACCTGCTGCTCTACTGCTGCCGGCTCCAGTAGGAAGAAATGGGCATGCAGCAGCAGTAGCATCACCATACAGCAGCTGCTGGCTACTGCTGCCTGCCGCAGCAGCAGCAAGGTGTGGTGCAACTGAGAGCTGCTGGAGTGATGCTGTTGCTGCTGCCAGGTCAGCGGACAGCTGCTCATCTGAGGCAGCACTGCTGGGTGTTCTCAGCTCACTGGGGTTGTGAGCAAAGAAGCAGATGTTGCGGTTGCAGGCTTCACCATGGCCACACTGCAGGAACAACACGAGGGCAGAAGAGTATCAAGCACTTGATCAGGAATCACAACAACAGCAGGTTGCTGCGCTGCTCCAGCAAGCTGCTCGGAATGCAAGGGGTCGAGTAGCTGCAGAAACTACATAGGCACATCATGCATTCTGCATACTGTCCAAAGTATTCAACATGTTGCAAAAGAAGCAATGTGACTCAACAGTCCTGCAGCTTCTGCGCAGTTGCATCAGTTGCCAGATCTGTTGTACGTGTTTCCTGTAAGCTATAATGAAGACTGCTGTTGCGATGGTGCTTAATCCACCGTACTTACGAGTATGGTTCTGTACCTGTTGCAACAGACAAAGAGGAAAGCAGGCAGCAGAGTTGCAACAGTGTCAGCGCTTCACCACTGCAGAGGTACGTTGGAGCAGTGACAGTGCAGCAGCAACTACAGCAGCAAGCAACAATACCATCAGCAGACAAGCCCCGCAATGCTCCATCATCACCATGCAAGCAGGCCGCTCACAGCACATCAAGCTACCAATTACTCACTTGTCTGGATGCAGCCAGTACTCCAACGCATTACGAGCCAGTGGGCACTTGTCACCATGTGGGCATTCTTTTCTCTGCAACACAAGCAGCACTTGCGTCAGCTGTTGAGTTGATTCATAAGGCCACAGCAACATCCGCAAGGTTGGACAGACAGCAGGCAACAGATGAGCTATTCTTCAAGTATCTGACGCATGTTGGTTCAACTTACTGTCTTGTTGAAGTCACACACCACCGCTTGGTAGGTGTGGGGAGGACGTCTCCTACCAGCTTCTCCTGCACATGAGCACAAACATATGTTCAACAGCCAGCTCTCCAACCCCGCAAATGGCCTTACGACACAGAATTGCAATATCATTGTCGTGACTGGAACGAGCACTCCATGAACACACACCAGGCAGTACATTGTGTGCATTGGCCCAAAACATGCCCGACTACTGCTCATCCCAGCACATGACTGGCGTCAGCAGTAATGCAGGGGCAGGGTCATGTTTACCTGGATGAGCATAGGGGCAGAGTCGCCAATTGTGCGGGTCTGCATGTAACAACATGTGGGTTGGTGCCAGGGCCTAAGCAAGAGCAAGCATAACATGCGCAGCTGCATCCGCATTATTCTTCTCACTGGCTATGCATAACAACTGTGGCGCACTTGTTGCTGAACACACTGCTTGTGGAACGCGTGCTACTGGGCCTTGACACCCCACCTTGCCGTTTGCAGAGCTTTATTTTGTATGTGTATAGCATGAACTTGTCGCTCATGCACCTGCATAGGAATGGAATGCACAGCAGAGGTGAGCGCTTGATTGCACTACACCAGCTACTCCCTGGTACTGTATGACAGACTATAATCCAGCAAGCGCCCCAGCTGGAATATCAAGGATATGCAGCATTGGATGCAGCTACATACAAGACAGGCCACAGTCACAGACACTGCTCTGATGGATAGGCCACAGTCACAGGTGCTGCTCTCATAGACAGATGCTGCTCTATGGACACAAATCCACTAAAGCACGATGCCTGTGGACGCCTGGAAGGCCCTGGCACGACATGGAGAAAGCTCTGCGGTGCCTGCAGGGGCTGCACGCTGAATGCTACCTGATGAGGTCATTACCTGCGGCGTTGTTCAGGTGGGGGCTTCTTCGGTCTTGCTTCTCCAGCTGCAGAGGACAGAGCTGCAGCTGAAGTCTCAGCATCTCTGGTAGTCAATTGCTCATCACTTTCCGACGCCAGGTCCCGAGTTGATGACGCTTGCGTGCCAGGGACCCCACGATGTTGGTCCTGCATCCTTTGAACCTGGGCGCTATTCTATGCATATCACAAGACACAAAACATATCTCCTAACTCTTCGCTAGAGATAAAACTACTCAGACCTTAGCAACCACAGGGAGGTAAATGATTTCACAGCTTTGAAGTGGCTGACTACCATCTGCAACTCTAGTTAACGCTCCCAAAATATCCAAGGTACCACAAGCACTACGAATGAAAAGACCTCGTCCGCGTTGATGTTGAGTTGGGCCTCTAGAGTGGGAGTGACTGTACAACTGTCTACGCGCGTAAACCATGTCGATTCTTTGCACTCCAGCGCCTTGGCTGCATTCATGGCGCTTTCACTCGTCACTGCATTTGATTTCGGACGCAATGGGTGCGAATGCACGGGCTCAAATCTACGATGCAACTTAGACGGAGCCAGCATCATGCGGTCGCATCCCAGAGCTGGATCAGTGGGCTACGGATCACAGGAATTACTTAATCGGCCGGGAGAAGCGAGAAAATGTGCATTGCTTCTGAGCTGGCCGCTGCCGGGCGTATGTGGTGCCCGTGGCAATCTCACAAGCTGATGGTTGCGAGAGGGGCTTCATCAAGGTGGCTAGTAATGTGCCAAGATTGAGCCTGCAGTTCAGCACATGCAATACTTGGCGCCAAGATGACATACCGGTAGTTCCTGTTGGATATGATCTGCGACTGGCCGGCATGCATATTGGTGTAAGCTGTGAGAGCAAAACTTTGTTCTTAGAAAGGCCACCTGAGGCCGGTGTCACTCAGCTGCTGTGGCCTTGGACATCTGTGCATTGGGACACCACTTGCAAGTGCCAAGGGCTCAGTAAGTGAGCAACTGTTCTGCAGCAAGGTGACAAGCCACCATGCTCAGTTGCCTGTCCCCAGTGCCATGAAGTAGCAGTCAAGCAGTGACAAGACTGGTACAGAGGTTCAGCAGATGCCTTTTGACGATGTACCTGGGCCAGCCAGTGCCGGTTGCGCAGTACTGCTATGCATTGAATGCAGCAGCAGCAGCAGTCAGCATCACCAGCTGCTGATGGCTTTCTCCCAATAACCACGGCACGCCACCCCACGGCCCCGGACGCTGACCCTGTGTTTCACTTCACTTCAGATAATTCTGTGATGCAGTTGGCGGCTTAAAGGTGCAGTGGGTGTTGATGTGTCAGAGCCTGTCATCATGAGCAGCTCAAGCCTTTGGAGTGGCGACCCCCCATGCATGGCACTGCAGCTTTGCCAGCGCATCTATCTTGTTGCATTGGCTCCGTTACTTTCTTTCTTATAAGAAAAGGGGCAGTCATCGAGACGCCACACAGCGGGACATATCTCAACTGGGCTGCTGAATGGGGAGGACACAAGCAATAGAACTGCTGTTATCTTGATTCAATGTCGATGTCGTAAGCAGGAGTCTACAGACCAGCCTGGCTGAGCGTTGAGCCTGAAGTGGAAGCCTATATGATAGCCTCAAGCCTCACTGCAACCTGGCGCTAATTCTATCGTCACATCAGAATGCTAGCGTAGGCCACCCCCGTACATGTTGTGGACAGGGACAGCCCATAGCAGCATGCGCTGGGCACGAAACATTCAGGTGAGACTTGACACAAGCATATATTTGGTGGCGGCCCCTTGCATTTAGCATACAGCAATTTGCTTGGCATTCTATGTTGCATGAGCGAAACTTTACAAGCGGGCGGCGAAGTGAGGGCCAATAGCATAATTCTGAACTTGCCGGAAACATTGTCAGCCTAACCTACTAGTAGTACTTTTTTTGTGCTGCAGCTACACCACAGCTGCAACAGCAACACAGCCCAGCAGACCAAACAATAGTGTTCACACGTCACATGGCTGTATTATCACTGTATCATCACTGGCAGAGTGTAATGCAACAGCAACACAGCCCAGCAGAGCAAACGGTGCAGCCTGTTTCACTGACCACTCCCAAGCCATCTTGCCAGAATGCAGATGGCACTCCATGCATGACTATATCAAGACCTCTGCCTAGATACATACAACCCTAGGCCAGGGGTCAGACCAAGTTTGCGTCGAGATATACTGTGCAGTGCTGCACAACCCAGATCCAGTAAACGCCATGTGGCCCAGTCAGACCTCAAGCCTTTAACGTTGATGACCGACGATGATGACCGCCAAGACTCGCAAGCCATCCAGTCGACTCTCATGCTCTCACAAACCAGCAAGTTGTTGTTTAGGGCCCAAGGTCAAGCAGGCAGCAGCAGCACGCCACACAAGAGTTCCCCTCAAGCAGCTTGCGCTGGGCAGCTTTGACTGCCAACAGCAACCCCTCTACTATCTATCAGGACGTTTACATGAGGACCCAGGCCCTATCACAGCTAAAGTCTGACCGGCAAGCTTGGGCATGCACACAACCCTCACATTATCTCTCCACAGCCACTCTGTCACATGCAGAACCCCTTACACCCACTCAGATTCAGCCAGATCAGCACACGGAGACAGTAACGGCAACTCAACAGAAGCCTTCCTGGGTCTTGAGGTCAATAGCCATATCCCTGGTACATCTGGTCATAGCCTGCTGCTGGTGGGGCACCGTATGCTCCTGCAGGTGGTGGTGGCCGGTAGCCTGGTGGACCAGGGGGAGCTCCATAGCCTGGAGGAGCACCGTATGCGTGCACAGGAGGACCTGCAGAACCAAGGAACATGCAGAGTTTGAGTGCCTGAGTAGTTGGCCTGTGCCGGCTATGGCCAAGCAAGCAAAGCACTGCTACTGCTTGCTAGCCATGCCAGGAAGCTGGCTCTCATGGCACTACTACAACCTGCACACGCTGTGATGGCGACAGTAGTAACCAGGTCATGTTGCACATGCAACCAACAACAAAATTGCACTGCAGCATGCAAACTACACCTTGCAGCTGACAGGGAGGCAACTCACCGTACTCGCCATAGCCTGGTGGCCCGTAGCCGGGTGCAGGCACGTACTGACCATAGGGGCCCCTGGGGGGTGGTGGGGGTGGGGGGCTTCTATGTGGCCCACGGCCACCAAACCTACGCCCCCCGCCAACACGTGCTGACAAACCAGGATGCATGCCACCTGGCCTCTCAAGAGCAGGGTGCTTGCGCAAATGTGCACCAAGCAGGATAGTTGCCCTGAACACCTGCTCTGCTGTTCCAACCATCTGTGCTACCCTATCACCATCTAATGCGCAGAACGGACTGTCATCTGGCTGCAGAACCTTCACATAGGCAGCTGACTGCTCCTTGATGGCACGCAGACCAGCAGCACCATTAGTGAGCAGGCTGGTAGCCTGGGACGGGCTGCACAGCATGCGGGCTACATGCTGCACACTGCGGCTCCTTGGAGGGGGTGCAGGGCTGCCACCACCCAGTGCAGGGATGATGGCCGCTGTAGAGCCTGCTGCTGTGGAACCTGCTGCTGGGGATGACGGCGCAGCTTGTGCTGACCCAGAGGGCTCCTGTGGTTGTTCTGCGCTTGCGGCTGCTGCTCCATGCTCAGTAGCTGATGCAGCTGCAGCATCTGCTGCGGTGTCCCCAGTGCTACCTGCTGCTGCGACTTCTGGCACGGGTGGCTCACTCATGGCTGCAGTGTCTGCTGCTGCCGGCTGTTCAGCTGCTGCTGGAGCACTCTCCTCCACTGCTGCATCTGCAGCAGGCGCAGCTGCAGAAGGAACTGCATCTGTAGGTGCTTCAGCTGTTACTGCAGCAGCAGCAGCTCCTGCTGCATCCCCAACCGCAGGGGCCTGCGCTGCCGCTGCTGTCGCCCCATCTTCGACGGCAGCGGGCTCTTGCGCCTGTGTTGCTGTGCCCTCTGCTTCAACTGCTGCAGGTGCTGCTGCCGCTGCTGCCTCCTGTTGCTGTGTACTAGCTGCTGTGTCTGCGGCGGGCTGTGCTGAAGCCTCTGGTGTAGCAGCAGGCTGTGCAGCTGAACTAACTGGTGATGGCATCACTGCTGCTGAGTCCGGTGCCAACTCCTGGTGAACCTTGTCCAATAATGCTGCTACTGAAGGCTCTTAACGGGTGATGGCATCACTGCTGCTGAGTCCGGTGCCAACTCCTGGTGAACCTTGTCCAATAATGCTGCTACTGAAGGCTCTAGGTCCAGAATAAGTTTGCGCTGTATCTGATGCAGAGCCTTCTCTGCACCGCTAACTGTCTGCTGAGGGTTTTCTGGGTTTGACAAGACTACTACTCGCTCTTCGACCCCAGGCACAGGTGGCATAGCCTGCACACGGGCGCCGCTGCTGCTTTGGATGGCCTTTACAGAGCTGCCACCCTTCCCAATGATGGTAGCTACAGACCTATCAAGCACCAGCAGCCTCAACACTACATCACCTAGACGCTTGGGCGCTGGTGAGCGACCACCAGGAGCTGCAGGCGAGCCCCTTGCTTTGCTGGGTGACTGTGCTACTGCTGCTGTCCCATGGGGTGTTGCTGCTGGCTGCTGTTGCTGCTGCGCGCCAGCTGCATCTGCAGCGTCAACCGGCTGTTCTGTGGCCTCAACAGGGGGCTGCTCGTCTGAACGTGGCCTCTTAGCCGCTGGCTCGGTTGGCTGCTCCCCATCACCAGCAGGGTCATTGCCGGCGGCATCCTCAGCTGGGCGCTTAACCGCTGTTGATACATTTACATCTGTACTGATACTTCCATGAGCCTGGTCACCATTTGCTGCCAGGCTGTCGACATTGGTAGTGCCTTGCTCGCCACCGACAATATGCGGTGCTTCGCCGCCTGTGACTGCCCCGTTCTCAGCCATTGCTGTTTCTGGTGCCGAAGTGCCCTCCTCCATCAGTGCAAGCGAGGCATGTACGTGCGAGGCAGCTTATGTGAGGGATCAGCGCCTTTCGCGCAATACAGAATAAAGCGCTGTCCAAACATGTAAAGCACCAGCTTTGGAAACATCACTCACATGGTCACCGTGGGCCTTGGTTAGCAAAACCCGGTTGTAGAGGGTATAAGCTTGAACATGGCGGGAAACTGCTCACCACCGTACCTGTGCTGTTATGTATCTGAAACCGTATGTGCGTTCTGGCATATCTCTTGCAAAACTGATTTAGCTCCTGCTTTGGGGTCCCTGCATTTGCACAGTGGCTTCTTGCTCAGCAGTCTGAACTCCCGCTGCATCCTCAAAAATAGCGGTAGTAAGAGATTACCGACGTTGATCGAGAAACTCTTGAGGTCTGAAGGGCCCGCGACGCTTCGCAGAAGCAATGGTGGGTACAACAGATGCAACCCAAAACTCAAAGGCCCACTGTCGC
>NSMO01002083.1:342-25336 GCA_002588565.1 Coelastrella sp. UTEX B 3026
ACTGGCCTGCTCCCAGTCTCGGTTTCTGAACCTGGTGCGTGGCCGCGGCTCACCAAGCTCAGTAGTTTCACCTACAACATACAATAATTGAGAACAGCGTCGAGTTCGCAACAGTGCGGATCAGCGCCAAGGCGGTTTTGAAGCATCACTGGCCGACGGGGAGGGTTCGAATTTTGAGCTTCCCCAAAAGTTGATGCGTCCAGCTGCTTACATGCTATGAGAGCAGTGCATCGATGCTGAGCTTTAGGGTTGTACGTAGTCCAGGCTAACTACTTTGACCATACATGTCAGTATGTTTCTGCACTGCTGTTGCACAGCAGGAAAGTGCCATTGACGCATAGTGTGCGCTGCCAAGTGGGAGTGACGCCGGACATTCCGTAGCTAATCATTGGTTGCCAAGTGCTGTTGTACATTGCAATTCACTGTCACTCGCTGCACACTCGGTTGGAGGAGCTGCAGCTCGTATATGATTGGGCCACACAGTGATTTGACAAGCAGCTTGTGAGACTAGCCCAACAAGTGTCGGCCCTGCTGCTGCCGTACAACTGGTAGCGCACGACTGCTTTGTACAGTCAGTGAAATAAAACTTGCTTGCATGTCGATCCCCGACGAGCCACCAAAACCATGCACACCTGTTCTTTGGTTCCAGTAGTACGGCTGCCCGCTTTTCTCGTCAATCACTTCGGTCCACTCTTGCTCTTCTGCTGTAAACCCACTTTGTGCATCTGATACTGCTGCATGTGACGCTGAGCTCGACTCAGCGGGACTTGCTGCTGTTTGAGCGACAGGTAGGGCAGTCTGAGGCTTAGCGGTCTGCTCTATTGCTGCGGCTGGCGTCTCCGCAGCTGCCTGCTTCAACTGGTTCCCTGTTTTGGCCTTGTCAGCTTGAGTTGAGCTGGCTCGGAGCCCTAGTGGCGCTTCATAGCACAACTGCTGGAATATGCTGGGCAGTATAGCCCTTGATGTGCGTATAAGAGCCATGTAAGGGCGTTGCCGTGGTCCCTAGTGTGTCGGTGCAGACTCGATCGCAGCAGGCTGGTTAGGTATGCTACAACTTGATACGTGCTTTAAGCTATAATGTATCAACACATCAGCGTAGGAAGCAGTGCTGATCATGATGGGAAGCTTCACTCCGTTGCAAGGCTTGGCACTTTTCGCGGCTCATCGCACAGTCATGGCTGGTTATGACACGTGCAACGCAGGGCATTCAATGCAGTGCTATCAGGGCAATGTCAGTATGGAGCACCGCGAGTTTATGTCAAAGGATGTACCTTGCGCGGGAGCGTCTCAGTGCGCAAGAGGCACTACAGTACTGCTACCAATACCTTTGAGCACAACCTTTGCACACTTTGCTACTGGGCTGGCCCTGACAATAGCCAGGAAACTCTGTGTACACGCGTGAGACAACACCTTGTCTTCCCGCACTCCAGGGATCTTGGGGCTAGCCCCTCAGTCACTAAGTGGCAATGCCTACACTGACTCTAGTCTGGCCCTCATCCTGGTCCCGGTAGCGTTAGGCATGATGCAGTGATCACAGCACCTTACGATCCATCACCTGTGAACGTCACACATCTAAATCAGGTCCCTGTTTGACATAGGTACCCCTGGGTATGAGACATGGGGTGCCTGGTCCCAGGGTTGCATGACAGTAACTTATCATGGCTGTCTCCCTTTCAGGAACATTTTCCAGGCGTACACGTACAGCACTCTTATGTCATATTGTCAAGCGCCACCATTGCACAGTGCAGCATAACCATACACCATCGAACCTCCATGAGCATATGGCTGGTCATGCTGACGTATCAGATTGGGTCCCCGCCAATCGGTCGTGTCAATGCTGTCTTGCAGGTGGTCTCAAAGTGCTCATGCGACCGCTCGTACTCTGTGCTTTAAGCCAGCGGTGAGCAAAGCTAAAGGACAGATAGCGGCCTTTCAGCGGCACAGGCACCGCAATCTGCAGTACTGGCCAAGTTTCGCCATGCATCAGCTGCGACCGAGTTCAGCGTAGAGATTGCCAGCACTGCTGGCAGTCACTGCAGTGGGTACGGTACCCACCCGTACGGGTGGTGGCCAATGCCAGTGTGGCACCAGGGCTTATGCTTTGCACGTTTACACCTGTGACAAGGCAGCAAGGATCTAGTGCCATACGTCATAATGGTGCCATAGCGAGTGACCTGAGTGGGTTGGTGCAGGCAGCATGCTCAAACCAGTCCGAACGCCCCCGCCGGGTGACCCGTTCGCACGGTACGAACACAGCGGACGTTCGGCATTGGCCATCCACGCTTGTGCAGAACATGCAGACCATAGTGCCGGAGCTTGCGAGCTCTGCGCGCAGTGAGGCTGTCACAACGTCAGCCGGTGTCGGTGAGATTCTGAGGCTCTGTAAGTCCTTGAATTCGACGTGGCTGTAGCCTCAAATGTCTCCGCGGAAGGCCAGCAGCCTGTTGAACCCACTGCTTAGATGGCCGGTGGGCAAGTTTGTTGCTGTTGTTGGTAAGCCCAAAGGCTTGCATAAACATGCATGCCATCAAGCGAGCGCAATAGCAACACTGTTTTTAACATCCAGCACCTTTGCCAGCGCATCTATCTTGTTGCATTACTCGGCTCATGAGCTGATCAGCTACTTTCTGGTCTGCATTATTCGGCTCAGCTACGGTGTACGAATGGGCTTGAAGACTACACACTTCTTGCTTTGAGCCACCGCAGTCAGGGGCTATGTAATAATGCCGAGGCTGTTGTGCCTTGCTCACACAGCGGTTGTATCCTTCATAGGAATGTTTATCATCCTCTGCAACCCACTGTACGTGTGTTGCCAGCTTGGCTCTGACCACGGCTTGCAAATGAGCCTCATGAGATATCTGGCCGTCAACAATACGGGACTGCAGTCAGCGGCCGATAACACATACAGGGTTCCTTGTTCAGGAGTGTGCTACGTTGAAGCTATACTAGTAGCCCACTGGTTACTACCTACAACAGATGGTTGCTACTGCTTGCTATGGCAGCAGCACACAAAATTTGCGGGATGTCTGCTAGTGCATACATCACGTAACGACATTACACGTGTTGCGTTGAGCACTGTCAAATCTGGTTGCACATCCTGTCAGAGCCTGTCAGAGCTTTGTCATGAGCAGCCCAAGACTCTTTCGGGTGGCGTCCCCCATGCATGGCGCGACAGCTCTCAGCGCATGCGTTGGCTCCGTCACTTTCACATCCTGTCCACCGCGGGCTGGCATTGCTTATCGGCTGAGCCCGATAGGCTGACCCTTATGCGACGTTTCTGATAGGCGTTGGCGCGAATTTTCTCGCACCTGCACGAGTCCGAGCCGCACCTGAGTGCACATCGGCGAACATATCGAGCATAGTCTGCATGTGCAACAGGCGCGAGGTTGCGCCCGAGCCCTCAGCTGCCCAGTTTGGCCTGTTTTTCAAAGTGACCGTTGGCAGCGGCAACGCATCTGCAGACGGCATTCTGATAGAAACACGGGGATGCGCCCCGTAAACACCACAGAGGCCGTTGGACACGCCAACGATAAGGCACCTGGCCACAGCTGCGAAGTGCAACATCGCCAAAAGTAACAGAATGCACCTGCGCAGCTCCCCTCAGGGGAACCAGAATTGTTTGTTTTCAAGCCCTGCATACGTTGACGCAGTTTCGCACCCGAACTTGGTCACACTTTGGCACTCCCTGCCGCCCAACGCAGCACGATATGCTGTTGCTGCTGTCAAACGCCGACACCAGCTGCAGACACAACAATACTGCTGGAGCTGCGACGCCCCAGTTTGAGCAGTCGTTCGGCCTTCTGCTTCCGCAGCGACCAACGCTGCTGAGCCGGCCGCGGCCATTGCTGCTGTGGGACGTCCACGCCAGCACCGACAGAACAGTGCTGTTGTCGCTGCGTTTTGCGAATCCACCTCTTGAGCAGTTGTTACAGCGAGTCCTCAACTGCTACTGCTGCAGCAATCCACGCCGCTGACCTAGCTTCGTGCACCAAAACTTGATGGAACCAAATACGATGCTTTCTGTGTGCCTGAACCGGTCTTTATTGGACTCGTCCTCCAAAAACGCATGAGACGCACGCCAGATTCAAACCGAGTACCTCCCCGCCCAGTGCGCCGTACACTGCCAGCGGCAGCTGATTAGTGTCACGTCGGTGCACGTGCAGCAGGCAACACATGACCAGAACACGCCCACCCGGCACCACAATAGAAACTGACACATCCGCGTTGGATGAGTCCCCGTCAGCACAGCTGCAGCACCACTCTCATCACCAGGCGCAGCCGCAGGGCACTGCACTGCGCAGCACTTTCGAAATTCACCACTGCTCGCTTGCAGACTTGCACTTTATTTGACGACTGCTGCATGCGGTGACGAGATAGCTGAATGCCTAGGCACTATAGACAACACCCGGCCTAACTCGATCAGCGACGGAGCACGCCATCTTACACTGTGTGATGATCACCTGACGACGACAGAACGAGAAACTCTGGCACTGCTGCGCCTGCACCTGCCGCAACTGCCCATCAGCCAGGTCGGAGTCGGGTGCCGCACGAGCAGGACCCGCTGTATCTGTGCCGACACAACTGTTGCGGCAATTTTTTCAGTCCTGCGCGGCTTGCACAGCTGCCACCTGAACTGCAGCCCGCCCGACACGGTCGGTGTATACACGGCGCGCACTGCGTCTCCTCGGGCTCAGCCGTGTAGGGCGCAGCCCTATTATTATCAGCTGTGAGCATGGCCAGACAAGCCATGCTCTACCCCATGACCGTATCCAAGCCGGTCACTGTATATAGAAGCCTATCTGGCAACTACCAGCCTGTGCCAATGATACTACCAGAACTGATGTCTTTAGAACACTACACGCCAGGTGATGTATGCTGCGATGTGGACACTAGTGCAGTACTGCAATGGGGCCATACATGCCAAACAACATGCTTGCCATGACGGGCCAACAAAATCAAAGCGAGTACGGCAGACACAGGCGCAGATTACACCTCTGCACGGTTTGCAAAATGTTAATCAGCGAAAGTTGTGACCAAACTGTACAGATGCAGGATACCAACAAAATAAAGTAGGTGAGAGAATTTGCAATTAATACATTGCACGGCAGGGTGCGTGGAGGCGTACATGACGTCACACATGTATCCCTCCCTTAAAAACGCAGGTGCTGAGTGTAAAATACCATGCGTAGATGATAAATCTCAGCACCTTCTGAGCAAATGCTAATCACATGCGTCCTGATGGTGATGAAGGTGGTCGATGCGGATACGTACAGTACAACCAGATAGGATGTGTGTTTGCCGCCTGAAATCCAACACAAATGCTCAACGCTCTGTGTTTATGTACTGCGTGCCGCATGGCCAACATCCCACACTGTAAAATCATGAGGAAGGCCGATAGGAGTTCAACATGCTATTTCCGGTGTCAGAAACAATATAAACCAGCCACCTCAACTAGATGGTCGGACACAGGTTACGGTTTGCACAATCTAAACCTCCTCCTTGGGCTGATTGAATATGGCAGGTTGCAAACCATCCTGCATGCATTACTACTACAACCGTCACGTTGTGTCAAGGCCGCATCATGTACTCACAACATGAAAATGGCAACTCCCTGCAAGCACCAAGTTCCTTCTGTCTGGGTACTGGCAGCTTCAAAGCAACATATGTTGCAGGCGTTGACAAACACATACACTAGTATGTTTGACTCGATGTCAGCCACTAAGTTTGTTCCAAAGGCCTTGCGGCCGGAAAGGGTAACTCTTCTTGTTCTTTACTCGATGTCAAGCGACAAAAATAGTCATGTTATGTAACTTCGCAACATGTGATACTGATTGCGCAGCAACAAATGCGCAGCCTGTTCCTTGCACGGCCACACAATCCTTACCCTTTGATATGGGCTTGCCAAAGTGGACCCTTGATATCCACCTCGTTATTTACTACATTATATATGTTGTACATGTGTTATCTTTGTGCTATGTCATCCTGCCTGGCAAATATCACAGCAATCACATCTGTCCTTCTCTGTCTCAACTTCAGGCAGTGCAGCCACCATGCTGGCGTTGGCGTTGCAGCTCATGGCCCCAATATCCTTCTGGCCTGCATCACAGCAGCAGCAGCAGCAGCAGAGTGGCATGATGGTACAAGAGTGAATGTAACCTCCCCGACGATTGTAACAGTTGTAACAATACGATGAGCACAACAAGTATCCACCTGCTGCAGCAAACACCACCAGTGAAGAATGCAAGTAACTTGAGAAGTAACAAGTTTCTCTGTGCTTGGACTGACATATTAGATTGTCGTGTACTTTTGTTGAAGCATGTCCTGGAATGATGTGCAGCATGCAATGGCAAAACCGGCACAACACAAGAGCAAACCAAGCAATACCTGGCTCCATGAAGAATGTTCTTGTAATGCTGCACCAATGATTGAGTATGTATCTAATTCATACCTGGTTGCAGGAACAAGGTCTTTGTAATGCTACACCAATGGCTAGGGTCGTCATAACCATCAAGCCCCCAGATCTTCTTATGCATGGGGCCGCAAACAAGGGCCTTAACCTTCGAACCGCCGTCCAGCTGACTTTTCATCTTCTTGAGTTTCTCACCACAGGTTTCGGGGTCTGTCTTCCAGCATGATTTACCATCCAATGTCGCGCAGGCAGGGTTGCCTGATTTATCCCACCTGCAGCCAGAGCAACAAGTTTGTACATAAGCTAGCCACCAGCCACAGCTCTGATGGCCATCGGCCCCGCGCCCCATTCAGAGGCGGAAACAACAACACCCAAAGTAACTGTCACTCCAACAGCAACAAGTTTGTGTTTCGCCCAACAACAAACAAACAAATTAACAATACAATCAACAGGTCAACAACAGTACTTAGCTGAACAGCTAGCTGTAACAGACAGCTTGTCAGCATGATCCACCAGCAACAATCTGTGCCTGCAGACCTCCAAAGTGCCATGTTCATGAAACAGCTGACACAGCATGGTGCCCAAACCGTCATCTGCTGAGACACAATAGCAGATATGGATTGTTGTTGTTACTGCAGTTGCTGGCAGAGACAGCAGCAGACCATGTTCTCTGGTTAGGTGGCAGAGGAGCTTAGCTCCCAGCTTTATGCCGTTTGGCAGTTTGAACAGCAGTGAGCTTCCAGCTTTGTCTCCTTGAGCATGAGCATGTAGTGCAGCAATGCTTAATGTGCTTGTAAGCTGGTTGATGGGTGGTCGACACGTCTTGTTGCAGCAATGTAGCATGGGCTGGTCTGGTCAGGTGGCAGAGGGACTTTGTGTCCCCAGGTTCATGCCCTTGGGCACTGCAGAGCTGAGGTTCAAGCAGCAGCATTAAGCGGTCTGTCACAGTGCGCGGCAAGGTTACTTGCATGGTGGCATGGGGCTGACGAGTCGTGGTAGGCTCCCGGTTGTGCGGTTGCTGCGTGGCGCATGGTGAGCTGACTGCTGAAGTGGTGCAGCAGCGTGTGTGGGAGTTTCCAAACACCCATGCTGATTTCGGCCAGGAGTGGGGTGGTGTGCAGCGCAAGGCTGTTACAAGCCGTGCGTTGTGCATGTGTGTGTGCCCAGCTGCATAAGCTGGGGGAAAAAACCAAAAAACCAGAGAGAGTCGTCATTCTAGTTTACCGGTATGCTGTTCGCAAATCTTGGGTTTATGCCAGTTGGCAGTTTCACTTCAGCATCATCCAGTTAGTGGAGAGTACTACCTGAGGTAGTGAGGTATCCACGTGTAACACCCCTCTCTCTAAAAAAAACGCCCCTTAATGGTTGTAGCCTAAATGCGTTCCTAAAGCGCCTGAATGAGTTAGTAGTGCCTAGGACGCGTGTGTCACCTGTAAGGTGTTGTACTGAACTTGCCAAGCACTTTGTTAGGCACCAGGCATCTCCACTCTGCACAGTAAGGGCAGTTTGCAAGGCAGTTGCAAGGCAATGAAAAACGGGTCATTCGCTGGCTTGCTGGAGAGCGGCTTACAACCGGTTCTAAAGAATCACACGGCCAGCATGGACATATGTAGGCAGTACTGAGAGATGGCCAGCAGCAATGAAGATAGCTGATACCAAACTGAAGCATCAGACCCTGACAAACCGCCTGCTGGCTAAGTTAACAAAGCTGGTTTGAAACATGGCTGTGTCTTGGTATCATGATGTAATGCATGTTCCTGCAACGTTGCAGGAACATGCATTACATCATCAAAATGATTGTGTACCTGTTGGGCACTTTTTGCAATATGACATGCCTGATTGATCAGTGTAAAACCCTCCAGTGCACTTGGTGCATTTCTTAGAACCGCTGCTGCTATATGTGCCCTGCATGCAGCAGCAGCACCAGCAGCAGCGGCAGACCAGAAATCAACACTTTGTACGTGATGATTCAGAGCGTTAATGGCCAGAGCGGGTATATATATATGTGTACAGAGGGTGATATACATACATCAATCTTTTTGTCGTAAACCATGATATTTGTCCTGATTGATCACAATAGAAGCCTCCTGCACAATTGTTACATTTACTTAGAACTGCTGCTAGTATAGGTGCCCCACAGTACTGCCCAGCATGCAGCAGCAGCCTTGGTAGTGCATGCATGAAGGAGGACCAAACACACGTTGCAGCACACATCTTTAAACCTAAGCACACTTCGCATAAACCAGCAGTGCACTAATCGTCAGTCGCAAGATTGCAAGGACCTGTCAATGAACTCAGTAGGTGCAGCTGATAAAACACAAGTACTTTGCTTTCAAGCACAACATGCCAGTCCATTAACAGCAATCTGCAACAACATGCAAAAGTGCTTACCGGTGGACACTTTGTGCACTGCAGTGGTGCATCCTTGTTCTTGGGATATTTGCCAGCTGGGCAGCCAGAGCAGCTGCTGCCACCCCAGAACTGCAGCTCTTCATATTCGGGACAGGGCTGACATTTGGCCCTAAAACCTGAACCGCTGAAATCTGCATCCAGCAGCAGGAGCAGCAGTAGAAGACATTCCACAATGATGACCAACTGGCACCAGCCCAGTACGGCAGTTTCTGACACTTGGCCCGGCAACTTGTTGAAGGCTGAACCACTGTCGTCTATATGGCAGAGCAAACACTTGGCAATGTACCTGCAGCAGCACCGTGCTCTTGCAAAAGCATTGAAAGCAACGCCAAGAGTTCGGAAACAGAGCGTCTTGTATGAGCCAGGAGGACAAAGATAGCAGCCGCCGCACTTGACTTCCAGCTCCATGCCAAGCCTGGCACTTGGCCCTGAAGCCTGAACCCCCAAATCAGAAGCCGGTCTTATCACTTACCAGGATGATCGATCTGAAAGTAGTTTGGTGGGCATGGCTCACACTTTAAGACAGCGGCGTGATCAGC
Source organism: Coelastrella sp. UTEX B 3026 (assembly GCA_002588565.1). NCBI lineage: Eukaryota > Viridiplantae > Chlorophyta > Chlorophyceae > Sphaeropleales > Scenedesmaceae > Coelastrella > Coelastrella sp. UTEX B 3026. The sequence continues at coordinate 9,703 of NSMO01002083.1, forward strand.
AGCCGCCGCCTTAAACCCATCTTTAGGCACTTGGAAACCCTGGGAACACCCTCGGAATCCGGCGATACATGCATCACACTCAAACGTCTTGTTGATACAGAATCTGATTCCATCTCGGAGTGTCTCAACTTGGTCGTTGGTGCAGGGCTGGCAGGTTACAACGCCAGGTTGGCAGTTCTTCTGGGGCTTGGCATGCAGCACACAGCCACGCAAAACCTGCAACAGTGAACAGCAGAAGGTTGGACTTAGTGTTACAGACCCACCCTACAGATGACTATTTCAATGTTCGTGTGTCTCCTAACAACATCTTAACACCCCTGAACCTCTCTGTCTCCTACAACAGTCAGTTCAGGACACCTTTGTCGCTGTCGTCGTTGATCCGAATACAATTTGGCAGGACAGGATGATATCTTGCAGCTAGCTTGTTGCCAAACAGCAGTCCCATGTACAATCATAGCTGTAAGACTAGTTTGCCTGGTAAGCAAGTAAGAACACATGCCTTGTAGATAATGGTTTCACTCCTTGTGTATCTCCTTACTGGCTCTCCACACTCTTGAACCTCTCGGTCCTCTACAATAGTCCAATTGACAGCATCTTTCTCACTGTCTATCTTTGTGAGATACCACTTAACGGTTGTACCAATAAAGTCGCAACTGCCGCTGTCACCACTGTTGTGCGTTTCGCCATCAGTCACTCTGTACAGACCTATGTAACACAAGCAAATATAAATGTCCATTTACAGCAACATTGCTCACTGTCTTATTGCTTGGCAATAGAGGTACGTGCTTCTAGAGCCAGCGGCCACAAGCTGGGCGCAAGCCATGGCTGGTGAACGGCACATTGATGACGAATCCATGGGGGCTCTGGCCAATAGCAGGTCAATCACAAACCACACCCCGCCAGCAGTCACTTGTCGTCAAAACATTCTTTTCAGCTGCCACTAAGGATTTGCACCCGTGAGATTTGTGCTATTACTGGAGCGTCTGCTGCCACAGATGCAGTGCTCATAGAACTCGCAGTAGAAGTACCACTACGCACCACAGGTAGTACCTGGGCAGGCTCAGAAGCACCGCTGTTACCCTTTGTTGAAGCCATACTATGCTTTGACAGGTACAGCAAGTCCCATAAAATTGTGTCCTCCAGCATCAATTGATTTCATTGCTGGATTCTCAATTCTGAATGATTTGCAAAGTGTAGTTCAGCACCTAGACCGCCTATGACATCAGTAGATGCTGTAAAATGCTGTTAAATGCCACAGTGTCAACACCCAACAGCAGTACACCGGTCACCTGGGCCTGCATTGTTGGCTGCTCACGTACAGAAGCACTGACAGAGAAGCTGCTGCAGCTTCTGCTTACCTTCCTTACAACCCAACACCAAGCCATATGCTGGAAAACCTGATTTGCTTCACAAAGCACAAACCAGCCCTGTATCAGCTGTTGGCAAGCACCAATCACTCCTTACCTTATCTGTAAAAGTCATAGCAGGCCCTATAAAACAGCTTGTAGCTGTACACCGGTCGGTGTCCCTGTCGGTTGGAGATCCCAAGACTTGGGATCAATGTCGCACAGCCATCAGAGCTAGCTACAAAGGCAGTAACAAACCTTTGAAAAACCCTGCTGTGCAAGCCTGGCTAACAATTCTTTGCCCTGGACATTGCTGCTAGATTGCTTACCTTCTCTGTAATAGTCAAAGCAGGACCTATCATACACGAATAGCATGTAGCTGTCTCCGGTTTCCATCGACCTACAGGGGTTGCCGACTGACAGTTCATTCAAACAGATACGCTTTTGGTTCTTCTTCTGGTCGGGACTGATGGGGCCGGGGCGGGGAATGGGTGGCCGGTCGTGGGTTGTGCTGATCATCATGATGGTCATATACATGTGAAGCCAATCTGACAAAGGGACAGCAACAGGAAAGCGCTGTGTACCATTGAGTGGATGCTCAGAGTCAGCAGCCAGCCTCTTACAAGGGTTGTTGTTCTTGTTCATAGTCTGTGACTTGAGCATGTGTGCATGACAATGGGGGAGATAGCAGTGCAGTGATGCCAAGAAATTCTCGGTGCCAATCGTGGTGGCAAGCTACATGCCAGCTGCACGAAGTACAAACACATCAGACTGCTACAACAGACGTTCTTCGCCATCTGGTCACAGAACCACAGTGATTCAACGACTGCGTCAGCACCAACTGCACTGTGACTATTTCAAGTGTGACACAGCTGGCCAGGCACCGGTCACTCACTCACTTCCAGGCACGGGCTGGTTGTACTGCACTGACATAGTTTGCTCGTAGTCCTGCGTATCTTCATTGTACTTGTAGTCTTTATATTGGATCTTGATGGGCGAGGTGGCCACCAGCACGCTATTGTCTGCGAGAAGTGATTTGACAGCAGTAGGTGGTGTGACAAGTTTGCTGCATGTTGCTTGGTTGCTGCACATTGCGTGTCCGAGTGCAATCAACATGAATATTTATTGCTAAGTAATGCAATGAGTATGTATGCAAGCGGGATTCAGGCGGTTTCGCAGCTGGTTCCGTGCACGACTTACGTTCTATGCAAGCTTCGCAGGTATACAAAGACGCCGCTGCTAGCAGCGCCAAACAGATAAATGCGCTTCCAATCATTGCTTTTGTGTGGTTTGAGTTAACAATCAGCACATAGGTCGGTGGTGACCGCGATTGATGATGATGAATTGGTTACCATAGGAACTCGAGAGGCAAACCCTGAATTTTTTGACAAATGCCCACTGTTGGGCCCAGCCACAGTTTTCAGCACGTCTGAAGGTGGTGACTGCGATTGCATTGCTAGTGATACCCCGCGACTTCAGCCTGAGGGATGTACCCGACGTAGGGCATACGACTTAACAACAAGCACTTCAAGGAGTCTCCCGCACAGAACCCACCTTTTGCTTGCAGTTGAAGGCAGTTGGGTGAGCCATTACACGACTTCACAGTCAGAAGTGACCAATAGTTACTCGCGCTCGGTTCCGTGCACGTTATCACGTGATAACAGCTTCAGTGTGCACCACCGAATGCAATGACAACACCCACACAATTTGTCGATCTATGCATACCTGGTGAAGGCTGGCAAGGTGAGGGGACCAATGGTTACAACACAGCAACACCGAGAACGCGCGTGGCCGCGTAACCCGCACCCCAGGCCTGGCAGGATCCGCTGTTCATGCTTTAGGTTAGGGTAAGTGTACACCACCTGAACAAAGCAGGAGAACCCTGGGCTGGGATGCCGGCCCATGATGTTCGGGCACCAAATCGGTCAACAAATTGCAGGTACCTGCGTTCACCGGTGCACCGTGCACGTGACTGAAACACCTAAAGTTCTGACATATACGCCCAGCATATACTGTACTGACGCTGTCTCATGGCACGAGTGGAGTCTTTGGAATTCAAACGTGTCGTTTAACTTGTCTTAAGTGATCACTGTTCACAACGTCACACAACGTTAGCTCAGTTTACAACGTATCACGGACCCAGAGAACCTCTTCATCTGCACACTACACCATACCACACCGCACCAGTAGGGGACGATTCCAGCCACTGGCATGCGTTTTGTGAGCACCGAGTGTTACCACCAGGTCAGCAGCTATTCGCCTTTTAGAAGTCCCAGAAGGCTCAGCGGTTGTCAGGCGGCCTGACAACCGCTCTCGAGGCTCAAAACATCCAAAATCCACTCCAAAGATCCGAAATCGGATGAATCCGAAATTTCGGGTCTGGTGGTAACACTCCATAACAGAAGTAAAATCCAGCAGTCTATCAACACCGGCGTGTGTGGTTGCATTGCGAGCATGCCACACACATAAACAAAAATTACCTAGAATATGCGCACGTCGACAGCACCGCACATCACCACTTCCGGTAATGACAGCTTTACGGTCTTCCGCGAGCGCCCCAGCCACAGTCACTTCCGCTCATACTGCCACTTCCGACTAGAAAGTGACAGCAGTCTCGCGAACTGTTACTTCCGCGATCGCCCCATACCCTGTCGCCAACGCTCCTAAAGTCACTTCTGAAAAGTGACTCCAGTGCCGGTACTCAGTCACTTGTACATCCACTGTTACCACTGCTCGTTGTTGTTAATCTGCATCTTCTGCGCTCCCAGTTTTGACGCACCAAGCTTCATGGACCCCTTATGAGCTGGCTTCGCGCCTAAACCGCCACTAGCACCACCAGCTGCAGCACCAGTCGGCCGAGCCGGCCTAGCCACAGCTCTATGACTGGCAGCAGTCAAGCTGGTAGGGCTCCCAACCGCCCCAGACCCACTATGTGATGCTGCTGCAGTCCCGGCCGGCTCTGCTGCATCTAAGCTGTCCCACCCATCCCCTGCATCGTCCAAGTTGTCCCAGCCGCTGCTGCTGTGTGTCGCTGCTGCTGGCTTGCTAGGCGGAGTGCTGGTGCCTGCAGTGCTGCTGCTGGAAGTTCGCGTGGCGTGCAAAGCTGGCCTGCTGCTGATGTTGTTGCTGTGGGTGGAGCGTGACGTGCTGAGGTTGGCCAAGCGGCTCCGGGCCTGCAGCACATGAAACAGTCCAGCATGTACACTCAGCTCAGCAGTTGCAGCAAGACCATGATAGCTGTGGCCCTCACAGACGACCGCTGTTCTGGATACTAGTGACCCCATAACTATCACAGAAAGCAATACCTACGAACACACACGCGCTCCCCCAAATGCTGTGCAAAATCAGCAGCTTCAACCCGGAACCAACACATGAAAGGGACCATGACACTGAGGGGCATGTGAGCATCAATAATGATCTGATTTCTCAGTTCATAACATGCATTGGCAGATAAACTTCCGGGCAAGAAGCTTCATGTTACATACCAGCTGTCACCATAGGCAACCAATAGATCACACACCCAGCTGACACTGACATGTTACTTTTGAGACTGTAACATGTTACGACAAACTCACCTCTCGCTCGTCTGCATCGTCCATATCTTCAAAATCTTCATCGTCGTTATCCCACCCATCAGCTTTGGCGCCACTACTACTCAACCCTGTTCCCCCTAAACCGCCCGCCCCTGAACCACTGCTGCCAAACCCGCTGCCGCTGCTTGCTGCTGCCCCAACCTGACCATTACTGCTGCTAGATCTCCTAGCGGCAACAGACACTGGTGCTGCTGCTGCTACAGGTGCAGTACTTGGGTTAGCAATAGTGTTCACCCCAGCCACAGCACCGCTGCTGCTGCCACCAACCAATGCAGCTGATGAAGCAGCAAGGCTAGACATGGCCCAGCCCAGCATGCCGCTGCTGGAGGTGCCTGCTGCTGGGGCTGTTGCAGCGGCACCGGTTGTGCCGGCCGTTGCTGCGGTAGCTGCCGCTTCTTTGGCTAGCTTGGCGTCGTGGTCTCGCAGGAGTTTGGTGAAAGCCTCCAAGCAACCCAAAGCTGCACTCCGCACCTCTGTAATGATAAGGTTGTGGCCAACAAGACGTTTCAGCAATTGCAAGTATCAGGCGGGTGGGGTCAGCAAGCAACGGCAAGCCTCAGGCGACCGCATGAGAGCAAGGAGCTGGGTCCATATGTTTGGGTCACCAAGTACCACCATAGTGCATTCAAAAATCACTGCAGCAAATGTCACAGTGGTGCAACCCCAAAAGCGTCAATAACATGACTGAGAAGGCGTCCCCATACCTGCCAACTGGTCAATGCACAATGGTGCAACAGCAGGCAAAGCTCTTAATGCCACTTCATCAGGGCTGTAGTGCTTCACTGTGGCTACCAGGGCCCGTAAAGCTGCTATTCTTGCGGGAGGAAAGGAGTCCTTCAATGCCCTGCCAAAGGCATTCAGCAGCACCTGCAGCACACAAGGTTATGCAACCACCAAACACCGCAGTCAGCTGTCTTGAGCTTTGGCATAGGGTTTGACATGACATGCCCAGAAACCGCTCTATGAAGGTACCTATGAAACTGCAAGCAATTGATTAACATTGTAAGTGCGGTGGGAAAAGTCTCAAGCTGGGCTTGCTGGAAGATGTAACAGATGCCTTGTGCTTATGCTGACAAACGCTAAGAATCGAAGTAACCATGTGTAATGCAGCAGGGAATTACAGAAACAAGTCATGTCATCGCCCCACCTTCTTGCAGTATGTGTCTCCCAGGTATTGAGCAATGTTGCCCAGTAGCACCGTGGTGTTTGCACGTATCGAAGGCTCATTATCAACCTGAAACAGCATATCGCAGCAGGCAGGCAGCCACACAGCACGACAAGGTTGAGACGATGACCTTACTTTCACAAAGAGACACTCGAGTCCTCGTGCGAGACGCTGATTCTGGGGCAGGCAGCTCAGCAGCAATGCACAGCTGGCGGTTCTGCACAGAAACCCCATTGAAACTACCATGTCGTGATGTTACAGCTGTTTGACAGGCATCGAAGTAACACATCTTCTTGATACTCTGGTGACCAAACATGTGTATGTCAAGTTGTGTAGCAACAAGGTAGGTAAGAAGCACCTTGCAGTTGGTGTCTAATAACCATCTAGCAGGACCACACCCCCCAGAGACTACTGACCTGCCAACAAGTGACTACTGACCTGCAACCTGCTTAGGTGCTTCAGCAGATTCTGAGTCAGCGTGGATTGTTTCATCTTGGGTGCCAGCGAAAGTGCTGCCTTTAGAGTTAACTCCCTAATGTAAGCGTTCTCATCTGAGAAGCCGCTAGACAAGGGCGGATATATCTGATTCTCAATAACGTCCTGCAAATGGGAGCAACAACTGTCCAGAGTAATGGCCCATCATGAAGACTGGACCCATAGTCTGTAGGTGCTGTTGTCCGGCCGTGGCCTTAGGGATGGCGCACACTCATCCCTGAACCGCGCAAGTCTCAACGTAAACGGATGCAAACAGCTGCTGTTGAAGCTGCATCAGCTGTAGCCTGAGAAGCCGTCTGGTAAGTCGGACGTGCTTGTGGCAAACACTTCTATTCTACTGGGAGCAAGCTCCAGTCATCAGTTGCGTTAACTGCACAGCCGACCGACTACGACTCTGCATGTGTTGGGTGGAATGCATTCTTAAGCCGCAGTCACTTACAGTTGTGAGGTGCTGCCCATATGTGTCCATAGACTCCAGCAGATTTCGCCTGAGGTTCCTGTCATTGCTGGCAAATAGTCTGCTCAAACTGGGCACAACACGCTTGATAAACTCATCCCCATCAAGCATCCTGCACAGAGGTATGATGTCCGGGCGCATGGTGATATCCTTATGGTTGAAGGTGTGTCTATGCTGTGCTATGTCATGTATATACGAAGTATGTGATTGTAAGTGCTTTGTGCTGAGGCAATTACAACTGTCAGAGATAGCATCTTGTGAATAGCAGGCAGTATCAGGTGTGAGTGCGGGCACATGCACAAGGGGGTCCAGAGGCCCCACGTATATGCATCCGTGTGGCTAGGGTCGAGTCATGGCTAGTTTCAGGCCGATTCATGTAGGAGCCTTTGCAGCTAGATGAAAAATGACGTGCAGAATCTACACATTGCCTCAGTTTGAAACCAGCAAGTCACCAGGCAACTCTGAATGCTGGAGCCTTGCAAAGATTCAACATGCTGTTCAAGGCGCTGAGAGCAATGTGGGCAAGTTACTCCAGAAGCCAAGGCCGTCGGCTAGCTAGGCTAGTAGCCAGTGGTTTGCAGCAGCTCAGAAGAACAACCGGTATGCTCACCAACAGTGACTGCTATTATGCATACCTGCCTATCAACATGAGACTGCCCACAGCGCTTGCAGGAGCACCACCATACTCCAGTGCTCGAGAGAGCAGTGGCAAGATCTTCCGCACTGCCACTGGCTCAGGGACTGCTGGAATCATGGCCGGCAGCTTCTTGAAGAACATGTCCTTCTCCGCACTGTCTTTCACTGTAGGAACAAACAACACGAGGCAGGACAGCAGGGATCTGGCAACATGGGGTTGGACCAACAGGAGTGGGAGTATGTTGATGTAATCACAGGTACTGGCCGTCCGCTGGGATCATAGCCGGCAGCTTCAAGTAACATATTTCCTTTTCACCACTGTCTGAGGCTGCACTGTTGCATGAGTCTAGCACAGTGGGTCAGGCTTGGCATAGAGGCGATTGCTTCAACACACCACCATGTGTATGTCACTGATTCAGGGGCTGAGGGCTTTACAAATATGCAACACCAGCTCAGACTGCATTTACGTAGCTTGTCAAGAAAGCATTTAGAGGAGCAGCCGCCACATGGACTGTCGCCTGCTTCAGGACAGTAACCACGTGCTTGGACCATGGGAAGCCCGCTGTGTGTAAGTCAACGGTACATGCTCTTTGTTTTCCGGCATATAAGGGGGTTCGTACATGCTGTTTGCATTACTTCAGCTGTGACACACACCTGCTATATTCTCCATGAATGCTACTACCTCCACCAGCTTGTTGTTCAAGAACTTGCTCTCTGCAACCTGCACAACACACACAATAACACCGTTTCCTGCCGCACAATACAGCCACAGCTCTTCCATGAAGCAACCATATGCTGCTGTAGCCAGCCTCTGAGTGCCAAACAGCAGTTTGGAACAACTGGACTCCCAGGTGCTCAGTGCAGCTGGGATCCGGAAATTCATTGTGCAAAGCCCAGCATACGGTGCAGCTTATACAGTTCAGCTACAGCACTGCAACCCCGCCAAGCAGAAACCCGGTTCTGCTTACCTTTGCAGGATTGAGTCGTCTGCCTGTTTGGCTGCTGAGGAGCTTCTGATAGTCTGCCAGCAGAGCTGGAGGGATGACATCAGTACGCCGAAGCTGCTCAACTGCAGTGAGCGGCTGACCACTGAACACTTCCTGCAGTACCATAACAGCAAAAGGTGCTGGTTTGCTGAGCCCCACTGCAGGCTGATGACGGCGCCAGAGAGGTTCTGTTTGCGATTTGCAGCCTATTCATTAGGTAGAAGCCCCTTACAATTTATGGGGTCACTGTTGGTTTGACCACTATGTTGTGGAGTTGACCCAAGCAGCTGACGGTAGTCTGATGCTAGGGCCTGCAGTGCATGCTATATGCATCACAACAGCACCCTGTGCAAAGGTTGAACTATCACATCTGCGGTCACTGGTCTCACATGGCGGTGAGATCCTTGCTGACGCTGCTGCTTTGACCTGGATTCCACCCAATTGCAAATTTGTTCCCACTTCCCACCCCCACACGCACCTGCATCATGCACCCCAGCCCCCAGCTGTCTACTGCCCATGGTGGACCAGCTTTGACTGCATCCCAGTCCATTTTTGCCACCTCTGCTGGTTTATACTGGCTGCCAACCATCCAGCTGGCATGCTTGAGAGCAAAGTCACCTGCAGGATACATAGATGATGTGGCTTGGCAGGCTGTGAGGGGGCACTTTGTTGAGTGTGGAAGCTGACAAGCATGGACCAAGGAAGAGCTGCTAGCGCAAAGCAACAGACTGACCATAACACCAATCTCGGTTTCACTCCGAACCAAGAGCATGTTACACCTGCTACCTGCGATTTGTGGTGTAATTTGGACTAGTGCAGCTGACCTGTGAGTGCATGCTCTGACAGCAGGTCAAAGCCATGAAGCCTCCAGTCCAGTGTCTCAGTCACCACTACAGCTGCCATGCAAAGGTGCCCATGGATCTGCAGGACACGCACAGCAGCACGCAACACACTTGCCAGGAACCAGCGGCAGCTGAGCGCAGCCGATCATGCTGTATAGTAATTGGAAATGCGCCACTGCTGAGTGGTGCAAGGGACTTGATGGTGAGCAATCTGCTTGCTAAAGAGCCAGCGCAGAGCCAGGGTAGAGCTAGTCACTGCACACCTGCGTCGCAGCAGGGGCTCATTGCTGCCGGGTACTTAGTCCTTCCTGCTCGCATACCAGGTGCTAGCCCCTGCTCGTGCATCTGTACTGAGCCTGCTTTGGCAGCTGATATGTATTCGAAAAGACTGCGTGTGCTGCGGTGTTTGAGAGCATCTGCTGGTCAGGCTGCAACAGCTGCTTGCAAAGCTCACCATATTGCAGCTATTGTTGATGAAGCTGACTGCGTTGGTCATGTGTAACATGCCAGTTGCCAAATATTCATCCCTGCAGCACAAATCAAAAACTTTCGCTTGTGCGCTCATCAGCAAATCTTCATAATTGCTGGTGCAGCTGTACTCACATGGAACAGTGCATGCCAAGCGTTCAGGTCCATTGAACAACCGTAACATTCAGGACACTATTGCAATTGCAGTCTATACACAGAGCACAACTGACTGGCTCCCCGCCAATAGTACAGCAGAGCTGTATACAGACTGCAATCTTCTGCCAACCGGACGGAGCTAGACTGACAGCTTCCCGCATGCACTGACATCACTTGCCTGTGATGACCTGTCAGATTTAGCTCCTTCAATACAGTAGCAAGGGGTCTCACTGCTTCTGTCACCAGGTATATGACATGCATGCCCTTTTCCTGGGTTTCTATGCTGTCCTTGAATGCAAGGACGTTTGGGTGACGCAGCTGCAAGCAGAGCAGAGCAGCATATAACATCTCAAACAGCAGGCGATTAAAGCACAGTGTTGGGCTGGTCTTGCGGGCTACTCTCAACTTTGTTCCCCTGTTGGCTGCGACCATGCGAATGTATACAACGATGGAAGTTGTCAACCACTGCGTCTTTCTGCAGACAATGTATTGGTCTTCAAGCCGGTTGCTGCACTGTGACCTTGCAAACCAGTACTAGCTAGCCAACCACATGTGCAAGCTCATCAGGCACCACTGCAAGACAGGTTTTGCTTGCACGGCTGCTGTAGTGCCCAGTTGACTGGCTCAGAGCGCCATAAATGTCAGCCTCTTACCATCTTAAGCCTCCTAACTCCGTTCCGGGCTGCAATTAGCTTCAGGTCATTGGGGTCAGCTGCTTGAATTTTAAACACTGAGACTGGACTGTTATCTTCCCTGGAGGTTCCGCTGTGGTGCGTCCAGCAGCCCCAGGCCTGATCGTACTGCTGAGGCTCTACATTGTAATTCAGCGCAGGGCCCCCAGCTACCAGAGCAGAGAGTTTCGCAAACATGCTTGCTGCTGTTCCAACGACAGCTGCAACAGTCAGGGTCTGGAAGTCTGAGAAACGTCCAGGGCGGTGATGCTGCTCCTCAACTTGACAAGAAAGGGCTATACGAGGCCGTAACCCAGCACCTTATTGACAGCAGTCTCAAGCGATGGCATTCAGCAAACTGTCTGCGAGTCTGGGTCGTGGGTGACAAATCAAACAACCTCATTTGATTACTACCATGCAGTCGGCTATGGATTGAACATCTCATAGGCACTGGCTGTCGGTGGTGGGTATGGCACCGTCCAACAGAATTGTTATCCAGTTCAACCGACTAGTGCTGTCTGATACGCCGATCTGTTTGGTCCTGATGTGACAGCATGTTCATAATTACGAGCTGAGTTGCTGCCTCAGATCGCCACGTACTGGATGGTGGTGTCCTTGGTTTGGCATTTGTATGCAGACTCTTGTTGCAAGGGCACTGCATCAGCAACTATCGATGAATTGCATATGATACGTACCGCTGATGATGCACGTCTCGGCAGCTTCAAAGAGAAGCACACTGCTGTCGAGATGCGTTGAACACGACTGTCCCTGGCACAGCACGAGCTATAGCAGGGGCAAAATGTGGCACCAGAAGTATAACGCTTGACCTTGTGTAAGCTGTGAGGAGCTTCATTGCGGATGGCAAGCGATGCAGCTTTCTTTGAGGTGCTGGAAGCAGACCTCAGGGCCCTCTCGTCAGAGGCCCGCAAGACTGACAGCCTGGCCACACAGATTACGGGCTGGTTGCAGCACACAGACTTTCCACAGATAAAGGAGTGTGCTGAGCGGGCATTACTGAGGCTCAGGGCCATCGCACAGGAGGGCAGAGGCATTGAAGCCGTCAGGACAAAGGTCAGCTATACCACTCCCATATCAATCAGCAATGCAGTGCATCTGCTGCAAGGCCAGCAGTCAACACGGCAGTGACTGTTGGAGAGCAGAGGCTTATTTGTGCAGCATTTGAGAAGCTGCATCCGCAGATCATACATATCAAGTCTGCCGGTTTGTCTGTAGGAGATCCTGCGACCGTTCCTGCTGGTCTGTGAGAGTAAAAACCCAAAGCTCATTGGTGCCGTGCTGGGATCTGTACAGAAGCTGTTAGCACACAATGCAGTTTCTGATGAAGGCAGGCAGCAGGTCATACAGGCACTCAATCAGGTGTGAGAACTCAGGCACGCTCTGCAGTTCACCAGGCGGTTGAGCAGCCGCAGCAGCTGGGCAATGGCCTCGCGATGCTGCGCGAAGCATGTAGGATGGGGTTGCTGCGCAGACCAAGCACGTATACCGCCAGCGGCTTGCGCAGGTGGCAAACATCATGCAGCAAGCCTTGGGCAGTGCTCATATCAGCACAAAGCTGCCTTGGCAGAATGCTCTGACATCACCAGGGCATGCAGACGGCGCCTGAGCAGCTTTGGGGGCTTCAGCTATGCTGGCAACAGTCACCCCATGTAGACTTAGACACGTACTTGCATGCTTGCAGGTGGAGAAGAGCAGCGATGATACAGTAAAGCTGAAAATCCTTCAGACAGCCCTGACTATGCTGCAGAATCCCAGCAACTCAGATGATCAGGTGAGCTATCTGCACTGGGGCCACCCATTGCTACTGCTTGTTGCGCATGCCTGCACATGCACACTGCCAAAGAAAGGGGTTGGATTGTTCCGTGTGATACCATTGAAGTACTCTATAGCGGCTACAATACTGCAACTGTGCAAGCAACTGCAGTGCAAGCAAGGTGTAGGGCACTGGAGTGCTGGCAGCTGATACAGTCGTCTTATGTGCTTGCAGGAAGGTGCTGGCCAGGTGCTATCCCTCTGTATCCGCATCTACTGCCACAACAGAAGCTCAGCAACAGTAGTCAACACAGCAGCAGCTACCGTGCGGCAAGCAGTAGCCCTCCTGTTTGACCATGCAGTGGTGGATGCGACAGGCAGTAGCAGCAGCAACAATGCAGGTGTAGCTTCAGGTAGAGAGGTTGCAGCTGTGTTGCTGCTGCAGGACTTGATGAACATGTGTGCAGGTGAGTGATCACAAAGGAATGTTGTACACTGGTTGTTCCGTATTCTGAGTGGAAATGCATGTAATGCTGATGAGTGCTGCTGCAAGTAGCGCAGTTGCATCCTGGTCCAACACAGCCTCTCTGCAGCAGCTGTGCAAGGAGATCTTGCTGTGCCCACTGCCTTCAAACTGTGTTGAGGGTAGGACATGCCAGCTGAAAGAGCCGATCTGCTCTGCATCGGCAGGTGTACGAACGCATTGTTATTGTATGCCATACCAGCCATTACTGCAGCTGAAACTGCCAGCGTGTCATAACCTGCATTGCGGTTTGTGTAGACTTTGGTCTGTCTGGTATCGGCTCACCAAACTGACATGCCGCCACGTTGCATGTGATTGTTTCTGTTTATTGTGGTGCTTTCCGCAGGCTTCCCTCCCACCTGGCTCAAGTGCCCTCTGGTTGGCAGGCCTTTTGTGCTGGACTTACTGGAGTTTGTGCTCCTGCACAGACCCACAGCCTTCCACTCTCACAGTGCATTCAAAGCTTTGCTGCAAAGCAAGGTATGTATGCAATCAACACTGGGTTGCTTCAAGCTGACCCCAGCATTATTGCTTGAGAGCAAAGGGTGGTAGTGCAGAACAGGGGCCGGGGGCAGAGGCGGGGTTGGGGGCAAAGCAGCACTGGTTGCTGTTGAAAGGCGGACACTCTACCAGTTGCGCTTGGATGGCCCAACTGGTAGAGTGTCCGCCTTTCAACAGTTGCTACAGCAGCTGCTCGGCATAGTCACTGAACACAGTGCAATAAACCAGCATGTCTGCCTGCAACCGGCAGGTGTCACAGCTACCTGCATCCAATTGGTATTACATCGCAGTGTATGTGTTCCTGGTCGTGCCCGACTGCATGGTAGCTTTGTGTCTGTTGTGTTGCCGCGCTCCAGGTTGGACCTTGCCTGGCTGACCTGTCTCGCACAGCTTTGGACCCTGAAGTTGAGCCAGCATCAGCAGGAGAGGCCAAGCTACTGCTGCGCTGTGTAGGCGCACTGCTGCGGAAGCATGTTTTATTGCTGCCGGATCTGTCTGTAACATTGATTGAGACACTGCTGGCAGGCTGCAAGACCAACAGGTGCGGTTAGGATGACAACTAGCTGTCCGCAGCAATGCCCTCTGACTATCAATTTGGGACCCGGTCAATGGTTTAGGTTCCAGCTACCACTGTGATGATAGGATCCCAATAGGTAGATGCCCTACAGGTCGTTCCCTTGCATGTAATGGCTTGCACTGACAATCAGGTGTTCCATTACAGTCAGGAGAATAGTCCCAACTCGTGACTGCTTCACCACACATCACATGCCATGTGGTTGGGTAGCCGGGAAACCGAATTAGACTTTGTTGTTCCCTGCAGGATGCCCTGGCAGCGTCTACTGTCCCTCCAAGTACTGCGCTGGTTGATGTCGGACCCTTTCTTGCTGTATGCGCTGTTCACAAGCTATGATATGTCAATCCACCATGACGTTAATGCCGTGCATGATACACTGCACGTGGCACTGGAAATCGTCAAGGTATGGCATTATTGGGTGTGTGCACCCCCTCAGCACCCAAGTTGGCTGTCCTCATTGCCGGTTTGCATCTGGGGCGTCAGGCAGGCGGTCGTAGCTCAACAGGGTGCTTTGTATTTGGCTGGCTCTACGGCAGTGAATGCCGACCCTCTTTGGGCTCCACTGGATTATAAGTGCAGGAACTGACACATAGCTCACAGCGTTGATGCTGGTGCTGTTGCAGGTGTTTATCAAGCTTGCCGATGCTTCTGAGGATGATCTGATCGGCAGTTTGAGTGCCATATACAAGTCAAAGCTGGACGGCAAGGACCTGCAGATAGATGTTGACAATATGACACCAGCACACACAGCTAATCAAGAGGTACACAACACTTCTAAGCCCTTGCTCCTGGCATGACCTGTCTTCACAATCAGATGCAGCCATCCTGAGTGCATAACGACAGCTGCACCCTGTATCTGGTGGAAGGAGAGGTGTGAAGCAACGCTTGCAGAGTGCTAGCACCATTACCTGGCTGCCCAAGCTAGCGCCTGTTAGCAGCTACAACTGGCCAATGGAAAGCAATGGGAGCATCTGTGCTGGCCCTCTGCAGGTCATGATTGCCTACTTGGCCCTGGATGTACTCCTTGCTGTGGTATCTGGTGTTGAAACTTTGGCAGATGCTGCAAACAGTGCAAGCAATACAAGCATGGAACAGCTGCAGCTGGCACCACTGGCAGTGACAGCTAGTAAGTCCACGAACGGTTGTACCTGATGCTCAACAGTCAGAGAGCAGACTTGCTGCAGAGCTTGCTGCTGTTTTCTTGCATCTGCAAAGCTGCGCACCCAACCATCTGCTTTTGATGTAGCCTGCTACCCCCGGCAGACAACCGCGTCCAATATCTGCGCTTACTTTTCTGCCTCCTGTGCCAACTCCTGTATCTTGTGTTCATGCAGTCTCTGGACTTGGCGGTCAACCTTTGCTGACTGGCCGTTTATTGTCTGCATGCAGCCATTGAACGTTGCAGGAATGAAAGTGCTGGGTCACTGCTAAGCCTTCAGCGTGGGAACTCG
>NSMO01002084.1:0-20719 GCA_002588565.1 Coelastrella sp. UTEX B 3026
TGGCGGGTATGTCCGACCGCAATGGTTTGCACCAGAAGGGTTTGACTGCCTGTGTTCCTGACTGACACTGCCTTGTCAGTGCCACCATCATTGGTGCCAGTGCACACGCTTCAGAAGGCTCACTGATCAGTAAGAAGTATGACGTTGATGCAGGTGCACAGCTTAATATGTTGTGATTTAGAGCGTTTCAGCTGCTGAGATATGCCAAACTGTTTGCAGGGTTTGGTGTGGTGTCAACCGGGGCATGTCTCTCACAGGTGACCTCAAACAGCGGCTGGCCCACCACCAAGACCTATACATTGGTGTTGGCCGTGTGACAGCTGGCAGGAGAGGGCTGTTCAGGTCACAGGAGGGGCTGGCAGTTGTGATAATACGGAGAGTGTTTGAGATTCCACCTTGCAATGGTAGGCGGCAGATGCACAGACTTTGGTCAAAATGTCACCGGCTCAATACTGTGCCAGTGTGCGCCTTGATAGTTGCAGGATAAGTTTTAGCAATGAGAATGCTGTCAGGCATCACCAGCAGTAGTACAGTGGTATAACCATTATTCAGACTGTAGCTGACGTCTGCTTTTGTCATTCATCACTGATACCGCCGGGTTGATTGGCTGTACCATCTCAGGCAGCAAAGCAGCCCGCTAACAGGGACACCACTAAGACAGGCTTTGTACTTATGCTGATACTGCAGGACTACTCAGGGGCCAGGTGATGCTGCAAGCCCTGCCAAGCATAGTAGCAGCACAGGCACTCAGCCCTGAACCCGGCAGCAGGGTCTTAGACATGTGTGCAGCACCAGGCGGTAAGACCAGTATGCTTGCGCAGATGATGGGCGATACAGGGGCTGTGATAGCACTTGATAGAACTCAGGCCAAGGTGGAGCAGATACAAAGCTTAGCTGCGGATTGGGGTCTGAGTTGCGTGCAAGCTTATGTGGCTGATGGGACGCAGCTGTACCAGCAGAACAAACAGCAGCAACAGCCAAAGCGGGAGAAAGTACAGGAACAGCAGTTTACACAAGCGGCGTGCAACAGCAGCTGCCAGTCTCCAGTGGGCTGTGAAGCATCGACTGCAGCAAATGATGACAGCTGCAGCCCAAGCAACAGCACGCAAAGCATAGACAGCACCATTGCTGAGAGCACTACAAGCGACAACAGCAGCAGAAGACACAACTCTGCTAGCCCGAGCAGTACTGATGACAGCAGAGGAAGCCGCAGCAAAAGGCGACGCATGGAATTTTCTGTGCAGGATGGAGGCATAGGGGGCTTATCTTCAGGGGTTGCAGCTGTTGTGCAGCCAGCAAGCTTTGACTACGTTCTGCTTGATGCTCCTTGCTCAGCACTGGGCTTAAGGCCCAGGTTATCGGTGGATTGGACGCTGCCCACGCTGGAGAAGTTGGCTGCATATCAACGGGCACTACTGCATTCTGCAGTGCATATGCTGAAGCCTGGTGGGAATCTCGTATACTGCACATGCACAATCAACCCAGGTAGGTTGCATCAAGGCCCCATGTGCTGAATACATGACAGAATCGCATTCTGATGGCTGCTGAGGTCCGACAGGGTGACATCCTTCGCAGCAACCCCAAGGTCATGTTCAACTGCTTACTTGGCACGTAGGTTCTGTGTTCCCCATAGCCTGCAGTGTGTAACTGCCTTGCAGGTGAAAACGAAGCAAATGTGCGCTATGTGCTTGACAAGTGGCCGAATATGAAGCTAGTAGAACAGCCAGTACGCTTGGGCGGTCCGGGGCTGATAGGAGATGGCCTGCTGTCTGCAGCAGAGGCTGCCTTGGTGCAGAGGTTTGATCCAATAGCTGGTGTTGGAGACGATACTATTGGATTTTTCGTTGCTAAGTTTGTGAAGAAAGGTACCACTTGAACGTGTTCACGGGGATGCAATGTTATCAGGGTTCAGACAGCATACATGCATGAGTATGTATACCCTTGTCACAATGCAGGGCCTTGTTGTCCAGCTGCCCTGTCAGCAGCGACAGCAGTGCTCCTCGTTGGTGCGTGGATATGGTGTACTTTGTTCTGATATACAATCCCGCAGCAAGGAGACACATTGTGGTGCACCGGCCTGCTGCATGTGGATGCGTCTTCCCTGTCTTTCGCAGATTTCATCATGTCGAACCGTGACGATCTCGGGGTTGGAATGGACCCCAGCGCCAATCCAAGCACCGCCGGGTATGGCAAGCAGAGATTCATCGGCAGCATTGCTTCGGTCAGAAAATCGTTTGGCTTTATTAAGTCGGCTGCATTTGCATCAGAAGTCTTCTTTCACTCGTCAGCATGCGTCCATGAAGACCTTGCGACTGGAGAGGCTGTGGAGTTTGAATTGGAATCAGACCAGCATGCGGGGAAGAAAGTAGCAGCCAGGGTCTGGCGAAGCAAGCAGCCGCATCAACTCCGGCATATCAGCACTAGCACGCACTACGGATGTATATCCTCCTATCAGGCCAGCGGGCAACATGGCAGCGGGTTTCTACGTTTCATGGACCAGCAGGGCAAAGTGCAGCACCTCACCTTTAGCAGCCAGGACCTTCTTACTCCCTGCAGCACAACCTCGCTAGCATCGGGAAGTTTAGTGACCTTTAAAGTATTGGTGGATGAGCGGCAGAAGGCCTTGGCAGGAGCCACAGGAGCTGCTGGGCCACCAGCGGTGCATGCCTACATGCGGGCAACTCAGATTGAGCCACTGTCAGACACCAGCAAAGTAAGTCCCATCAACAGCTTGAACGGGTATGAAGGCTATCAGCCAACCTCTTGCTAGGGTTGCTTTTGCTTGCAGTGGTTTGCAAGGTCAGGTGCTCTCCACGCCACCTGCACAGCACAGCACAGCACAGCCGAGCCAGAGTCTGCGTGCATCTGCAACTTGCAGGTACCTTGACTGTCCATATCTTTGCAGAGTGACGAGCTATGCGACCAGAGCAAAAGCTCATATGTACTACGTTCAGCGTGGGTCTCATGTAACAAGTATTCTGCAACTGCTCTTTTCCTGCAGGCAGCATTGGACTCGGCAATACAGCAGCAGCTGACAGTCCTGCAAGCAGTCTCTGAGGTGTTTGACAGACCAACACAGCAGTAGACCATCAGATGTTTCAGGGGCTCATCTGCTACACAGACTGCTGCGGCAATGTCACAGCAGGGCAGTGCCAACGCATTAATCCCATGAGCGCCCACAATCTCAGAGTTGGGGTTCTGCATCGCCCCCGCTGCAGTGGTGTGTCGATGGCTTATGTCTCATACAAGGCTCGTAACATTTCAGGTGGGATGTTGTGCAGGGAACATGTGGGGTATGTGACATCTGCAATTGCTGATGATTGGGATATTAAATGCTTCGACAGTCGCTTGCCGTCACTTGCAATATGTGCGCAACACCAAGACGGCAATGTTCAAGTGACTGATATTGCCACAGTTGTTGGAGGTCTAAACAACTTTGGTGTATCCACCCAGAGCCTTTTCCTGATAGCTGTACCTTCTGCTGCCCATTGTGTTGGTCTTGTGCGCTGCAGTTGTCCACCTTGCGACAAGTTTAGGGCCTTCATCAGCATCAACAATCTAGCAACCAGAAGAGACTATCTTGGTGGCAGTATGAAAGTGTCATCAGCTCTCAGCAACATACGCCCTACCGCTGCCAACAGCGCAGTTCCTTGGAAAATACCTCAACATGGTGCAAACACGCACCATAGTTCTAACTTCATGAGAGAACTTCACGACGGGAAGGGTGTGGCAGTTGACACAGCATAGGGATTTAGCTGCTGCCCCAGCCGTGTGCGTTGACAGCCAGGTGACAGTGCCACAGCAGCTGGATATTTGAGACAGGGCCGGGGGGAGCAGCAGCTCATGTTAGGGGTGGTGGTCCCAGCAATGTTAGGCGTGGCGATTTAGAGATTCCATTGGCTTGGTCAGTATGCCATATTCTGAGCTGGCAGCGGCTGACCGTCATGATGGGAGTGGTGGCCCTCTGAGGGCTCTATGAAGCCTGAGCTATCATACAATCGTATGTGTGTGATTCAATCACATTGGCTTGGAGCTAGAGCTTTCAGGTGTGGTTCAGAATTGAGACAGTGTGTGACGCACGTGTGGCATTGCCCTACTTTGGTGATGTGGCAACAGTTCTCAAACCCAAGGATTAGTCAGCAGCAGTGGTGGTCTATTATGTATTGCAGCAACCGATTATTCAAGCTTCAGAATCTGAAAGCATATCATGTGACAGGTGCATGATGCGTTGCGAACGGCCGCCGGGCAGTCAATTGTTTGTACTGTTTGACTGCATCAGGGTAATCTACCAGGCTGGTGAACCCTGTCTGACGAGTATGGTATGGGTGAGCAGTTTGATTCTCAAAGGGTGCCCCATGGCCAGAAGCTTCTTAAGTGGCTGGTCAACGAGCGCAGCCGCAGTACGGTTGGCAACCGTAGAGTGGAAGTAAAACAGAGAATTTCACAGTTCAGGGACTTTGAGAGCATGCAAGCATTGCACTGCTGGTTGCCAATGACACGTGGTCTCACATGCTTGTTGTGATGTGGGTGTCCGCGGATCGTGGAACTTCGGCTCATGTCAGTGGTTAGGGACGAGCCTGTAAGAACAGGCGGGTCAGAGTGCTGTACTTCAACTTGAAGTACCAATGCTTGAAGCACTTAGTGCTTGTAGGTGCTGTTGGGCAGCCGCATGCTTATTCACAACCACAAGTTTGCTGAGCAGCTACACACGGCTGCCATTGACTCAGTGGACGTCGGCACGCTTGCCAATGCCGTTCCCCTGCCCAGCCCGTTTCAACGGCTGCAGCAGTCACACGCATTACTGCTAGTAGTCGCTATAAGTCAGCATGTACAGCTGATGACAGCCAGTGCGAGCTGCCAAGCATGCTTGCATCACTCGCCTCCACAGCACTCGCTGCTGCCAACCGCTGCTGAGCAGCAGCAGCAGCACTGCCACCACCCAAACCCACTCTGCTTACTTCCTGATCAAGAGTATCTGCTAATCCTAGATACAGGTTTGAGTTGCCTGCTGCATCTGCTGCCTGTGCTAGAGCAGAAGCACCTTGCCCCATGGGGTATCCAGACGCCAACGCTGCAGAAGGTGGGTCAGCAGCTGTACCTCCATACCGTGCAGGTATACTTCTACTGCTAGGTTGCTGCAGGAGCTGCACTGTGTGCTGCTGTTCTCGGTCACGGCCATTAGCGCTCAGTAACCTGCTTGGTGGTGTGGCTATGTTTTGTTGGTTGGGCTACAAACATCGGAACAGCAGCAGCAGCAGCAGTGAGCCAGCACTTCCACACAGCATAATACAGGCATAGCAGGCGTCAAGTCGCTGCTGGGTGACTGAGGTGTCGGCGCAGACTGTTGTCAGTCTGTGGGAATTGTCACCCGACAAGCTGGTGGCACCTAATTCAGGCTCAGCATGTCAACAAAGGGAAAAGTATCATGGCTATCAGCAGGCATATGACAGGCTATGAAAGGAGGGTGCCAAGCAGGATTCAGGTCATACCTGGCTTGTTTTGCTGACAAACTTGGCTAGGAACTCATCCAATGCTTCTGTGTCCCCAGGCGCTGGCATACTGCTCAGAAACTGCAACCGGTCAGCATTCCTGTCTACAACAGAAGTCAGATCACTACCCCCAGGGGTCACTAAGCTACGCCTGTTAATGGACGTAGACTGTTTGAGCTGACTAGCAGCAGCAAACGGCCCCGTCCTGCTTGTTGCAGCACCATGGCTGCTGCCAGGCGCGGAGGATGTATGCCGTTGGAACTTTGGTGGCTGCTGCTGCCAGAGGCCCCAATGACTGCCAAGATCCAGCGCGCTGCTGCTGCTAGGGATCTGGCCAGTGCTGCCGAAGCCTCCTGAGGGTGGAGGAGCTGCTGCTGCTGCTGCCAGGTCATCGTCTGCAGCAGCAGGGGGAGGGGCCTCTGCTGGTAATCCAGATGGAAATATGAAGGTACTTTCTGACACTAACATGGAACCACGGACATTGCCGGCTTGGTGTGCGGCTATACCGTTGATCCAGCTGTTGTTTGCCCCAGCTGCAGCAGTAGTGGGGGCCTGCTGCTGTTGCTGTACCATGCCGTCCAAAGCGAACCCCGACCCCTGACCTTGCAGTTGCCCTGCTGGCTGCTGCTGCTGCTGCCGCCCCTGCTGCAGCATACTTTCCAGCAGGTCCACGGCAGACTGCTGCCGTTCTGCGGGAGGCGGTAACCCTCCTACTTCTGCAGCAGCAAAACCATTGCTGCCGGCCGCTGCTGCTGCCGCTGGTACTGCTGCTGTGCCCTGCTGCATCTGCATAGATCGCCGTAAGGATGATGCAGGTGGCGGCAGATCCAGCTCTATTCTGCGTATGGGTGATGGGCAATACGCTGCAGCGATGCGTGAGACTGGCCCGCCCCCGTAGTCTGCTAGTATGGTGTTGAGTGTTTCATGCTGCATCTCCTGTGATCTGCGCATCATGTCATGTTTCACCTGCAGGAGGGTCAGACACACGGGGTCAACACCATACACAACGTCACAGCCAGGGTTATGATTTTGAGCGAACACTTGATGATTCTCAAATGCCGATGGCACTGCCAGCCGGCGCGACAAGTGCAGCATCCTGTCCAGCTTCCTGCCACATGCAGTTCAGAAAGTGGATCTGCAGTTGACTGCAGTCACCTGTAATAGCTCAGACTTTGCTGCCAACCTCTCAGCTTCTGCAGCAGCTGCTGCTGCTCGCAGTCTTTCTACTTCACCCCCTTGCCGCTCAACAACATTACGTAATGCTGCTGCTTGAGCTTCCATGTCAGCTCGTAACCTGCAAGAACACACACAAACACAAATATCCTTAGAAGTCACAGTGGATAATTACCATCCAGAGTGGTACTCTCCACACCCAACAGGAAACCAGTTGAAACCAACAAAGGATCAGACCAAGTGAATCTCAGTCACACACTCACTCTCTGTTGCATTGCCAACAGAAATATCAGCTTCCATTGTGGCAACCCTGAGAGGGCCATTATGTAGAGCCACTACTGAATACTGCCCCCTCAGAAGCAGCTGTAACATTCAGCACCCACAATGCCACTCTATCTAGTCTTTAAACTGCACCAGGGCAACTCTGTGCTTTGCAACACAGCAAGATGTGGTGACACCACACCCTATGACGCGTCTAGGCGCTGGCATCCCACCATAAAACCATCAGCGAACGAACAGTCACATCATAAGAAAACACATCAAATAACACGATCCGCACAGCAGGTACAAACGCACCTTTCCACCTCTTGCGCTGCCATCTGCCGCATCTTCTCTTCCTCCAGCCGCAATGCTTCAAGCATCATCTGCTGCCGGTCCTGCTGCTGTGGTACCGGGTACGGCGGGAACTGCGCTGCTGCTCCTGACCTGCTGCCACCGCCGCTGCTGCTGTTCTGCTGCTGGAACTGCCTATCAGGCTGGCTGCTGTTTTGACGCATGAAGCTGCGCTCCTGCTGGCTGCTTTGATGCTGCAAGTTGCCTGCAGATGCCTCAAACTTTATTTGACCTGCAGGATACATGTGCAGGACACAGTATGCACCCAAGCGTTGAATCAGTTGCATCCAGCTTACAAGCCGGTGGAAGCAGCGCATGCGATTAAGTTCGCGCTTACGTACATACAGACGCCAGTGTTGTGCATAGCGCCCAATGTTGTGCCGACTGTGCTGGAAGCAGCAGCAGCAGCTGCAGAGCACCCAAGTATACAGCCACGCTGCTCAGCACTGCACGCGGCTCTATCCTTTTCCAAATCTGCTTTTGCGACTGCACAACAAGTCAGATAAAGACACTAACCCTCAGGTGTCCCCTTTCAAACGCCATGCACCACACAGACAATTGCTAGCAGCAGCAGGACCCACCATGTGACCGTCGGCGTTCCTCCATGGTCTTTCTTCTATCATTCTCTGCTGCATTTTTCGCTGCATTCCAAGCTCCAGCTACTTGCTGCTCTTTCTGTTCCTGTGCATTTGCCTTTGCTTTCTCCTTGTCTTGCTCCTGTTGGAACTGAGCTTCTAGCCGTGCCTGTTCAGCTGCCAGTCGCTGCTCCTCACGCCGCTGCTCTTCTTCAGCTTGCTTCTGTTCCAACTCCTACACAGCAGAAAGAAAACGGAGGTGACATAGGTCACACAGAGCGCTTGAGTGACTGGCATGAACTGCCTCAATGGCCTACTGGCATGGCTTGTTGCACAAGCCTCTACAGCCCTATGCATTGCTAAGGCTGCTGTTGTTGCCCAGGGTTCTGGTGCCCATGCATCAGTTCTCACTGCTGGTCATTGCCCACTGTTTGCTCTGACTCTTGACTTAAGAACCCTGTATGATTGCTGGTGCGGCAGCATGCTTATGAGAGAAGCTCACTACATAACTCGCGACATGGCAGCACCATCTCTTTCATACCTTTCGCCGCTTTTTCTCCTCAATTTGCTGTGCCAGCTCTCTCTGCAGTTCCAGCTGCGCTCGCTGGCGCTTCTCAACCTCATTTGCTGTCATGTATGCCTTGTCAGACCTGAAGTTGAGTATTGGCGGCGGCCCAGGTGCTGCTGCTGGTGCGGTGCCACCCCCTGCAAATCCTTGCTGTTGCTGCTGCTGCTGGTATCTGTCCTGGCTAGGTCCTGCATCTGCTGTTCCGCCCCAGTACCCTGAGGGTTCTCCTGCTGCAGGCGCTGCATAGGAGGTCTGGTCTGCTGCTGATGCATAGCTGGAAGGCTGGCCATACTGCTGTTGATGGTCGTCAAAGTGCTGTACTGGTTGCTTGCCGCCCCGAATGTTTGACACCACCTACGAGTAAAGCACAACACACCTTCTTGGTATGTAGGGCCTCCTATCACCTTGCCTCAACACCCGCACATTCCTATGTCAACTTGCTGAATGAGCTGCATGCTGTGATGCGTGAAACATAGGCCATGCCAGCTTCAGGCTGATCGCGCTGGGCCACACTGGGTGATCCCCCCCCCCCCCGCTGCGCTGCACCCCCCTGAACCCTAGCATTTAGACCTAACGCTGAGTCTGGACCCTCTCAGCTGTGCCAGACCCCACCCACCTGTCCTGCTGCATTCCTGAGAGGTGCTCCTGCACCACCCCGCCCAAAGGGATCATACTCTGCCTGTTCAACTGCTTTCCGTGCATCTTCAGCTGCCAAAGCAGTCTTTTCAGCTGCTTTCCTGGCAGCTTTGTCCCTTATCTGCTGCTCAAGCTCCAACCTGTACGCATCTTTCTTTGCTTTAGCTGCTGCTCCTCCTGGAGAGTTTGTTCCTGCTGGACCCGCACCAGGCGCACCTAGGCCAGACGTAGCAGTACTAGGGTCCCAGGCAGGCCGGTCTCTACTGCTTGCTGCTGCATAGCCGGAGCGCTCCACTGCTGGAGCTGCTGATGCGCCATATGGGTTGCTGTTGTAGTTACCTACTGAACCCGCTGCACCTGAGGGCGAGTAGCTGCCAGGTGGCGGACCCCACGATGGTGGTGCTGCACCTATACTATCAGCTGCTGGTGGTGGTGGGGCATACGACCCTGGCGCTGCTGAGCTACCATGTGGGTTGTACCCTAACCCTGTGGCACCATAAGGGTCCTGCTGCGCTGCTAGAGACATCGCCATGTAGGGCTGCCTGCCTTGCTGAGCTCCCAAAGCGCCACCAGGGGCAGCGTAGGGGTTATAGTTAGACATGTACGATGGTGGTTGAGCCATGGACTGTGGCATGCTAGCACCTGGCCAGCCACCCGGCGAGTACCCCAGCTGGTCCTGATATGACCTGGCAGGTGGTTCTACTGCTGAGCTGTGTGCATACATTGGACTGCCATAGCTGTTTGGGCTGGAGGTATAAGATGCAGGAGGGTGCATGCCTGCTGCTGGGCCAGGGTACTGCCAGTTGGGCGGTTGCTGTGGCTGCTGATATGCTGGTCGCTCAGGTGGTTGTGCAGCTGACATGCTGTATGAAGGCAAGTTGCTGGCGTATGCTGATGACCCAGGCCAATCTGCCGCTGGTGGCCCTGGGTCGTCTGCAGGCATGCTGCTGGGCATATGAGGCGGTTGAGGTGCAGCAAAGTTTGTTGGGACTGCATTTACTGATTGGAAACTGCTACCCTGTCCACCTGCACAGCAAGGTTCAAAGCAGCATGTTACTGTTGAAGCAGTGATGCTGATATCGGGCGACAACAACAAGCGGAAATGGATTTGCAAGGCATCGTTATGCTTATGGATAAGGGATTTTGCTTCAGCAAACCTGCCGCCCTCACAGCTATGGTGTGTGTCACGCTCCAAGCGAGTGTGACAGCGAGCCATTGACACCATGTCACATACTGGAGCAGTTCACCTGGTGGTGCACCAAGCCGCTCCATTCGCTCTTGCTGCTTTTGCTGTTCCCGTTCTCGCATCTGAGCTTGTAAATCTGCTGCATAAGCCTTCTTCTTCTCAAGCTCCCGCATCTGGTGCAAGGCAGCACAGGTGTGAGCTGCTTCACAGCTGCACAAGTACACAGTTCTCATGAACAGTGCACTGGAGCAGGCTCTGCAATGATTACCTTGCGTTCCTGAGCAGGACTGTTCTGAGCAGGAGAGCCATGAAATATGTCTCGGACTCGGTCCTCAGGAGGACCAAACACCCGCAACATTGTGGTGACTTTTGAGACGCCAGACCGTCAGCTTTGAGCAGATTCAGAGGAATTGCATCAACGCAATCACGTTAACAAGAGATGTGCATCAGTGAAGCATGCATGCCTTGCTGAGCAGTGAACCTTGTAGATGCAGGTGTTACCGCGTTATGGTGCAGTGCATGTTGGTTTATTTATAATCAAGCAGACTTGTGGCACTTTCAGTGCCTGAACGTGCCCGGTTTGGTGAAAGCAGCACAGCGCACTGGTCAAATTCTGGGACCGTGTCATTCAACAACTGATAACAACCGAGGGGCCAAAGAGGGCTCTGGCTGGACTGTGCTCAGGACGTAGCTGGTAGCACCATTTGCTTGCTTGTGTCCGCTGGTCCCACGCTATTGTGTCTGGTGGTTTTCATTGCGGTCACTCGCCCTGCTGTTGCGATGTCTGCTGATCCCTACGATCATCTTTTCAAGGCAAGCACGTTCTCGGTTTTGGCCACCCTGCATGCCGCATCCATGAGTCCCAACGTCCGGAACGCCCAACGCTGACACGCCAGATGAAAGCAGCCTTGCGATCCGTCTGACGGATATGTGCAGTAGCACCTATGTCTTGCCTGGGTGTCGTTTTGGGCGCTGCAGTGAGCTGAACCTGCTGTCAACCCTGGTGCTGACAGGTGCTGCTAGTGGGTGACTCAGCTGTAGGGAAAAGCTGCTTGTTGATGCGCTTTACAGCAGACAGGTTTGATGAAGTAACAACATCGACCATCGGTAAGTGCATCGTGCCCGGTTTCATCCTGTTCTTAGGCATACCTAGGCTGCGGGTGCCTTACAAGTGCTGTTGTGCAGGGGTGGACTTCAGAGTGAAATACTTGACACTAAATGGCAACAGGGTCAAGCTAGCAGTGTGGTGCGTACGTGCAGCAGAACACGAGCGTGGCTATATGGTATCCCTGTGACTACACACAGCACAGAAAGGAACTCCGCCGCAACAACAACTGCAGTGCTTACCAGACACACAGCAGATGCAGCTGAGAGGACACGGATCATAGAAAGCCTTTGTGTGCTGCAGGGACACGGCGGGGCAGGAGAGGTTCAGAACGCTCACTAGCAGCTATTATAGAGGTGCTCAAGGTGTCATATTTGGTAAGCAGCTGCAAGCGGCTAGCGTGTACTTGAAGCATTGTCACAGCAGTGCATATGCTGGCATACTTTGGGTCAGGCTTGGGTCATCTCTCTATGGTTATGTTCCTTGTGCGAGGACGATGCATACAGCAGACTAGCTGGCCCAAGCAGGATGGAGTCCATCGCGCCAGCATAGGGGCAGCACCTATGTGCATCATGATACTGGAGGTACTCTTCAGCATTTTGCAGCATCTCAGCCATCTCTGCATACCCTCTGCTTACCGGCGGGCAGTCTTGTTTAAACTTGAATGTAATGTGTAGTGTTTGTGAAGGTCGAATGATGTGAGCTTTGCAAACTTTCACACAGCCGAGTCATGCAAACTAGCAAGGGCGCACGCTTTGGCTATGCTTGCAGTCTATGATGTGACGCGACCAGAATCATTTGAGAACTTGGAGCGCATATGGATGAAAGAGGTGGATATATACAGCAATATAGAAGACGCTGTTAAGATGGTTGTAGCAAACAAAGTTGACCTGGTGAGCTCTAGCAGTTAAGGAGCCACTTGCGTGTGTTCAACAACATCAGTACTTGCATTACATCAGCTGCAATTCAAGACTACCTAGTGAGGATCCTACGTGGCTTGCAACATCTTCACGATGCTAGGAATCTGGTTGCATATACTCTCATCACCAGCTGCTTGTTTCGGACAATGTAAACTGCATCAATTGAATAGATCGCTTGTGTTACTGAGACCCCGCATACGCATACACACTCGAAGAAGTCCGGCCGCATGTCAGCGCGTTGCGGCAGGGTTTGCTCGTACAGTACATGCTGTCATTTCTTCTTGCAGGAATCAGAGCGGCAAGTCAGCAAGCAGCAAGGCCATGACTTTGCTCGTAACATGGGCTGCCTATATGTAGAAACTAGTGCTAAAACCAATGTAGCAGTGCAACAAGCGTTCGAAGAGCTGTGTCTCAAGATGTTAGAAACACCAGGGTTAGTAGGGTCAGCTATGGGCTCAGGGGGTGTGAAGCTCAATCAGCAAGCAGCGCCACAAGCTAGCACGTGTTCATGCTAGTTCAGGGCTATTAGCAATGGCTTAGTTACAAATGCCCAGTGTTGATGACGAGTTGAAATTGTCAGTTGGGCAATGTGTGGTTGTAAACATGGTTTTCAACCGAAAATAGTGTGTGAATCACATTTGTGTCGCCTGCATCGTCTTACGGCTGAAACTGCCTCAGCTTGGCAAGCTGGGACAACCGCTGAACCGTGCTTGTCAGTTGCAGTCCTGTGTGTTGTGTACATCAGGTGCTCTCTGCTCTTTGTACAGTACTTGTGTATGTGAGTGTTGTCGTTTTCAGTGGTTTTGACTTGCATCAACCTGCGGCCTTTTCTGGATACGGGAAAAAGGCTTTAATGTATCTCATGCCAACATCAGATGCCCGGGGTATTGTTTGTTGGTGCTCGCTCCATCCAATGCTCCCAGACTGCCCCAGCTTACGCAGCCGCTGTGACGGATGACAAGTCGGACTTTTGCTGATGCAGCTATCTGAAGTGGCTCCCTCCAACAGTGTAAGATTCTCCGAATATTCCTCATCGTAGAAGGTACCTTACAAGGGGTCTGTTAACTTCCCGTTTAAGACATGGAGCACGCACCGTAATGTTGTTGTGCTAGCACAGGCTGACCAAGTGTGGCAGCTCACAGGAGAGCTGTCTATCAGCATACTGCGCACTTACCAAGACCTAACAACCAAAACCACTCACAATGCAGTGTAAAGAAAGTGTCATTTGAAGCAGTGACAAGCTGCAACTTGTATATAAAAAATACGAAAACTTGACATGTACACGTCAGGTGTGTGCATGTACGTGTGATACAATGATCTACAACCCGCTGATTTTCATGCAAGAGGCATATGCACCTTGATTCTTACGTGACTGAGCCAATGCACAGGATAGATGGCATGACAGCTCGTCAGCGCATCTATCCTGTGCATTGGCTCAAGGTGACCTTGATGTTGATGACCAGCCACAGTGACAGCACTCTCAAAAAGCACTCTGCACACAGCTCTTATCCTGACAGCACTCCACCAGTAACATGCATCTCTCAACAACTCTATCGGCGGCATACAGAACATTTTCAAATACTGCACAACGATATCAGAACTGCTCTTCATGATCTGGCCGCACACAATGTCACAACTTGGGTCCCCACCAAACTTTAATCGAGGTAATCGGCAACGTCACCATCATCTTGTAGGTGACTGCATAAGCCACGTTTTCAGCTGCTGTACACTCTCCGTTCAAGTACCAGAGTCACTGGTCCATCTTTTGACTCTCCTTTCCTGAGTGCTCCTCTGATGCTGCCCCAGGACTGCTTGTCTGCACCATACACAACCTGTACAGCAACAGCACGCATCAGGCTCTGAGTTTCAATCGACCTGGGCAAACATTGATTGATGCAGGCGAATCTGTGTTAACGCATGACCGCAATATGTATACATGCTTTTGCCACAGGTGGTCCCAGCAGCCACACAGAAAGCGGAGGCAGCTACCACCGCATTGCTGATAAGCTAAACATGTCTAGGCAGAATGGGCCTGGCTGCGCAGCGATACGCACGGTCCTGACTTACCACATGCCTCTGTGGTGGTACTGCACCAAACAGTGCCTTGGTGGGATACACGAAGTTGGTGCATGTGCAACCCCGCAGGACATCACCTGCAGCCATGCACGACGCACATTCATAATAAGTTCAGCCATACTCGCAGCCAGCAATGTTTGGAATGCAGAGCTTTGGGTGTATACTTACCGGCTATCAAGATGCTGAATTGTGCAATGCTGAGCACACACTGGCACACTTCTTACGACATCAGACGCTACCCACATCTACTAAACAGGCCACAGCCAAGTCCTTGCCGAACTCGGCAAAAGATGACATGGACACTGCAGCAAAGAGGGTTCGAGTACAGTATGATTTACCTGTTTGTACAGACTCCTTTGCAAGTCCAGGGTTAAGTCCTGCAACCTTCTGCTTCTGTTCCGCTGCAGATCGCTCCACAACATCAGCAACCACAGCTCGCTTCTTTTGCTGATCGTACTCAAACACGACGCCCATGGGCCGGGGCAGAGTAACTAACAATAGCTCACTGGGCTGAGGCAAGACCTTGTTGAATACAAACGTCCTGGTATACAGTCAGGGCAGTAGAGTGCATTTGAGAGCATTGCTTGTGACACCTGTATGTGCTACTCCGCAACTCTGGTGGGGTGTGTGAGCTTTCTGGGGGCATTAGTCTGTTGTATGGTTGGTGGATCAAGGTCATTCACAGTCAGGTTTACAAGCCAATATGCAGAGAGCTATTGCAGCCTTTGCAGTCGTACAACAGGTTATATGTATGTCTTGTCCCGCGTGGCACAATCTGACACATGTGGGCATGGCCTACTCGCGTCCTGACCGGCATGAGTTCATTGTGGCCTATGAAACGCCACTGTGCATTAGTTCCAGCAAACTGAGCAGCCAGTGTCACTGACCTTGGTTTCTTTTCAGCTATTGGGCCCACATCAATGCGCAACCTTTCACCATCATAGTCACTTGGCACAGGCCAGGGAGTGTAGCTGATAGGGCGAAATGCAAGCAGACCCTGCACAGTGTAGGCAGACAGCAGTACTTGATTGCCTGCAACCATGTGAAACTACTACAGCATTGCTGCAGAAGTCCCGGAGGGACATTCTGTCTGACGACTCGGATGCTCCTTGTTGCAACTGTAGGTGATACTCTGTACCAAGATAACATGGCACCATGCACATATGCCGAATCGCAACACAGGGACTGCATGAGCAAGGCTACCTTATGTAGCTATGCCACATAGCGCTGCTTGATGGGGCAGACGTTACTGTCTTACGTCTTTGTCTCGCTCTGGAGCAGCCTCCTGGTCAGATGCCTGAAACATGAACCCTGTCGACTCATCTTCAAACACCACCCCACTCTCTTTGAGCTCCTGTGGAGGTGGCCTAAGTATGTATGCTGTGGCTGCAGCTGCTATGAGAAGGGGGATTGCCAGGGCTAGAACAAAAGTGCGGTCAGCATTGTCTTGGCAGGCCTGCAGTGCAAGCATACTGGTATGGTACCATGGAAGATTTACCATCTTGCAGTTTTGTGCCAGATTCATCAATGATGTCTCCATCACGCACATATGATGCTCTGAAGCGATGCGATAGAGCTTTGATCTATGATAGCCGGCCAGAAGCATCATTGTTGATTAGCAGTGTCCTTTGTTTTCACTGCTGATGTACACATGAGGCAGACATCAAACAGACAGTGTTAGCTTGCTGCAATGCATTGGCTTTGCCTGCTTACCTGGCTAAAGCAGATTTGTGGCACAGATAAAAGCTCAGCGGGCAGCGCCCGAAGAACCAGCTGCCTGCTGGCGTGTGGTCCTTGGCCTGCTGGACAAGTGCTGCATGTGATGCTGGGAGTGCTGCGTGCTGGCCCATGCCGTTGGCGGGACGGCCAGTCGCAGCGGAAAACTAAATTTTGGGGCTTAAAAAAATGTTGGCAACCAGTATATCGGGGCTGCAGCTGCAAGCGCCACATTGCGGTAGCTTTCTACATGCAGGGAGCCTGCCACGTCTCTGTTACTACTTTCGACAGCTGATACGTTGATGGTGGACAACTCAACCAGTGATGTTTACATAAGACGCAACATCTGGCCAGTGGCACAGCGGCGCAAACGTGTGGTGGGCCTAGATAAACAGCGATGCGCAGAGCAGGTTGCTGGGAATACTCGCGGTGTCGTGTCACTCTCTTTATGCCAGTTCGAATAAGAGAACGACCTCTGTATGTCTTTTGATGAGCTCCAGCATGGCGCGCATGCCGCTACTGCAACCAACTCGGTCGCCATAAATAGGTTAGGTTGGCAGTTACATTGTTACTGTTGAACACCATTCAAACTGACAGACAGCTGGCTACCGCGACTGGAAAGTGCCTGCAACAATCCAGCTTCCACGTCCTGGGAGCAACAGAAGCAAAGATAAGTTTAAGTCCCAGTGCTTCAGATGGGCCGGTTGCACTGCAGTGCAGCTGCACTGAGGGCCCTGAAATGCCTTACTCCGAGCAGACGGTCTGCTATGTTAGGGAGTGATGGCAGGCAAGAAGCCAAAATACACCTCGCTTTGGACAGCTGCGGTTCTTATTTCTCACAGCCATGACCGCCTTTGAACCAGCAAACAGCCAGCTACAAATGACTGCACCAGGCAACAGGCTTTAATTCCAGGCTTGCAGTATACTGAGTGCAGTAACCACTGATTGGCAGCCCCATGGTGTCAGGGCCCCGATAACAACAAACTGATCCGGCAAAGCAACATTTGATGGAGACGTGAGGCACACTGTTGACCTGTGGTATGTCTGCCATCTGGCCCGCATTGTTGCGGCAACCAGCAAAGCCCATGAGCAGACACGCAACTGAACCATTGGTATCTAGGAACATCAACACATGCGACCACCTGGCAGTCAACCCAGTGAAGCTGGTTCATGGGTTGCAAACCAACACGGCGCCTCAAAGCTGCCCTCATAACACAAACAGAATACACCTCAGGTTGAAGTGTGAAGGGCACCAACATTGATTTCACGCACTCTCACTTTTTGGCTGAACCATGGCAGCACTGAGAGCCATATGCAACCAACAGAAGCGGCCTATGAGGAAGAGATATTGCTACTGTTCAGAACCCCAGATCATCAACACAATGATTGCATCGACACGACTCAGCGCTCAGATCACAGCAGACTGAAATAGCCAGCTCACCCACAACAGCTGATACGAGTCCCTCCTGTGGACCGCTGGTCTGCCGACTGCTCCAGGCCAACCAGGCCACAACCAGAATCAATGCAACATCTGGGGTTTTCATTTATTATTCACGACAACACTGCTGCTTGCTGCGTGCGTGCTGTCAGCTGCACAGAGTGTGAAGCACCTGCTTTTGCATCTGTGCTGCTGGTGTTTTACCTCCTGCTGCCTTTCACAAAGCATTAGCAGCATCTGTATTGAGGTGTGCTGGCGATGCTACATCTGGACCTGCTGCTTGACCTGGCATGGGCTGACCTGGCGGGACCTTCGTGCCAAATGGTGCTCCCTGCTGCGGATATGCCATGCCCTGCTGCGGATACATCATTCCTGCAACATAGAACGTGCGGTAAACAATATGCACAGCCGCAATCATATAATTATCAAGTAATGCAGCAGCAGTACTGTAAGGTCATCACGTTGCAGGCTTGTATGCAAAACAGTGTACTGCCATGCAGCCAGACACAGAGTCCGCAACGACGCCAGAAGCTTGCTTGCTGTAACAAACATAGATGCCTGAAACATGCTGTGAGTCTGCCTACCTGGTGGGCCGCCTGCGTTTGGATCCTGCATGCCCGTCGCATATGGGTTCTGTTGGTTGTCCATCCTAGCATATGGGTTCATTCTCACTGGAGGCAGCCCCAGCTCTTCAGTAACAGCTCCTTGGAACAGTATCAGCGCGAAGAAGAACAGTATGAACATCACAAAGCACAGGTAGGCAAAACCGATAGTCCCAAGGTATGCCCCCGTGTTGATCTGGCTCCATGTGTTTGGCAGCTTGGTCTCCAGCTGATCCTGGACCGTGTCTTTGAAGCCATCAAGCACCAGTCCGCATAGCAGGCAAAAGAAGGCCAGTGTGAAGCAGAAAGCACACACAAAGCCATAACCAAACCCTGGCCCAGCTCGCTGCACTGACTTCTTGATTAAGATGGCCTGCAGACAGCACAGGCAAATGAGTGCTGCATATAGCAGAGTGCACACAGAATATGTCTATGCTGCGCTCACACATGCGTTTGAACTTGAGATTAAGCTCCACATACAAGTGCTGTCCAGCACCTTGGCAGAGTGCCGCTAACGCTTGCTGCCGCCAACGGAGTTAAGACAACGTGTACAAGACACTGTATTGCTATGCTGCCTTGGCCAACTATCACCAATTGGTGATGA
The DNA here is from genome assembly GCA_002588565.1 of Coelastrella sp. UTEX B 3026. Lineage (NCBI taxonomy): Eukaryota > Viridiplantae > Chlorophyta > Chlorophyceae > Sphaeropleales > Scenedesmaceae > Coelastrella > Coelastrella sp. UTEX B 3026. Next base: position 18,701 of record NSMO01002084.1, read on the forward strand.
GGCCTGCAATGCCAAGACACTCACACAGCTGAGGATGTTGAACAGCAGCACCAGCAGACCGCCAAGGAGCGAAGCTGCCACGGGCGCCCTCCATATATGATTGCTTATTTCTATATCGAGTAGCTTGTAGCTTTTCACCAGGTTTGCACAAGTGGCAAAGGACAAGATGTAGTAAATCGATGTAATCAGGAAATTCGTCACCCAGCACATCCAGAGGACAGTGCGGGTACCTTCAGTATTGCACCAACCCATTGTAGATACGTTACAGTAGCGAGCTCAAGACGTGAATGAACAGCTGCCAAGCACTGCTGTGCTGCGAACAGTCAAAGCCCGTCTCTACGGTGCTTTTATTGGTATCTGAGAGCAATGATTGGGGCAACTGCAGAACCACAGCATTGCATCTTCAAAAGCGTGCGACAGTACAACGGTGACAGTCACATTGACCGGCCGGGACACGGGCGTGTTTTGGACTATCAGAGAGCTCAACGCTGGCCACTAACAACATGTAAAATGGTTGTGCGCATCAGAAATTTACTTCTTGTCCGTCCAGCACAAGCCAGTGGAGAGTTAGCAGCCCATCATGGCCCATGGTCCACGTGGCCCTAGCAGTCGATCTCCCGCAGCTTGCTAGCAGCCTATTCAGCGACATGCGCTTTGCTTTGCGGCAATGATGGCAGGTTGCCCGTTTCTGGCCGCCTCCGCATCCTGATGTCAACTAGGCTAGACTGTGACTGCAGGCACGCTTCTATGCGAAAGTATTGAGCCATGCAACAGGTTAGATGCGCTGGCAAGAGCTGCAGTGTCTGACATGCATGGGGGTCGCCACCCAAAGGAGTCTTGGGCTGCTCATGACAAAGCTCTGACAGGCTCTGACGCTGACACATCAAAGCCATCAACTGCACCACCAGTTTACCTGAAGTGAAGTGAAACACAGGGTCAGCGTCCGGGGCCAAGACATCAGATAATCAAGTGAGCGCTCGTACCAGCCATCCAACGCCTTTTGCCGCCAAATGATGGTTACAGGTGCCAATGATTACAGCCCGCAACATTGCCTCGGGAGGTACTGTTTCAGGTCACAGGTTCTGTGACAACAGGTCACAGCTGCTGGGTTACAGGCCCAGGTTACTTGAACTGTACCTGTTACTGAATACCTGTTACATGCAGTTTGAGATGCTTGTGTGTGATATTTTCTGGCTTATTCAGGCTATTTGCACAGATATCCGTGATTATTCCGGTCGAACGGGATGGTCAATAATTTGAATATGTTCAGTGCCCCCATGAGCCATTAGCTGGCTCCTTACGGGTGTTAACCCTTGAGGGTAGTACAGTCCCATACGTTGCGAAAATGAGCCCTGAGTCTAGATCGGGGTTTTCCTGGTGCCAGGTACTGCTTTCGACAGATCTGCTGCACAGCCGCTAGCACGTTGCCTCTGCCACCACCCAATAGCCCAGTACTGTCAGCAGCGCAAGCCCAGCCAATTTGAGTTCATACGGCGTCCTGCACACGATAGTCAACCCAGCCTTGTCACTGCTCGCCAATTCCAGGCGGTACATGGTGATGCACAAGCCATACCCACAAGTGTCTTCCACTATGATGCACAATGTCAACAGGTCAGTGCATTGTGACCACTGGACAGTGTCCAACATCAAGAAATAGATGCCTGATATACACAAAGGTGAGACATCTCATGAGGACTTTGGGTGCCATGACAAAGCAATACAGATGGTACAGGCGATACAAAGGGCGCCACTGATACTGGGCGGCATGTTATACCCCCTTGCTAGCGTTGCCCCTCGCATACACAGTGAAGCAAGAATGACGGCCTGTAGCAGTGATAACAGCTGGCAAGACCACATCGGGGTCGGGCTTCCCACTGCTGTGCCTGGTGCCCCTGTCACAGAAACACACTAAGTGTGGCAATTGGCTGGATACAAAGTCAAGTGATGCCGATAGATAAGCATCATTGACTGTCATCACGCCTGCACAATATCTCCGAAACTCTGCTGAGAACCCAATCA
>NSMO01002085.1:0-12907 GCA_002588565.1 Coelastrella sp. UTEX B 3026
GCCTTTGGCGTTATCAACCAGTCGGGCAGCCTAATGTGTGAATGAGGCTCCTCCACTTTCCTTGTGCTGACCCCTCGCAAGGATTGTCTCAACCTACCTGACAAGTGTTAAAACCTCTGGCTTTGCTTGTATTGTCCGGTTGACATCTTCCTTAGTAAGCAATGGTTCTGCAATCCACCTCACTCGGAAGTAGATGCAACAGGCGGCATTGTGTCAAGTTCACCCTATCGCTGCACACCACAACCATATCCTTGCAGACGCGGTGCTGCAACCAGCGGAAGTGTTTCTGCAGATTCCTTTCAGTCTTGCAGAAGACCTGGTACTGTTCATGTCGCGTCTTGCAGGTTTGTGCCCCGCCACAACAGCACCACTCCAGCAGAGCTGTCAGCCATGGTGTCAGAAACAGGTTTCAACAGCATGGACGAGCTTATCAACGCTACAGTGCCCAAAGCAATCAGGCGCAGCGATGGCATGAGCATGGGCAAGTACACAGCGGGCATGAATGAGAGCGAGTTCCTGGAGTACTTCAAGTAAGCAGTGTAACGAGCTTGGGACTAGAATGATCAGTTTAGGTTTGCATGTTTGAACTCTGCTGTGAGCCTCTTTGCATTGAGCCACTGCACCAGTGTCTGGCGGTGGTGTTCTGGCCTAGGCACAGGCAGCATTGGGATTGGTGTGTTCTGGCTCTTAAATGTGGTCAGCTCTCGACACATTGTGTAGCAGCAGGTCATGGGGCATGCAGTGCAGCGGGAGTATTACGACAGGCAGGTGCAGACAGCAATGCTTGACTTGCAGGCAGCAAGATTTGCCACTCAAGTGGAACAAACCACAGCTTTGCCCCAGCTGCACAGCTTGGCTGCAGGAGCATACACACAGCCCGAAGACGGCACCATAACAACTTACGGGTGTCTGGGGCGCCTGAGTAGCCGTTTCTGTTCAATGCTTGCAGGAACATGGCCAGTAAGAACCAAGTGTTCAAGAGCTTCATCGGCATGGGTTACTACAACACACACGTGCCACCAGTCATCCTGCGTAATGTGCTGGAGAACCCGGGCTGGTACACTCAGTACACACCATATCAGGCTGAAATCGCTCAGGGCAGGTGGGCACACGCAGTGCATCGGGACTGTGACATCAGCCAGCAAGGGACGGGGTGGAGCGGGGGAGGTGGGAGGGGCCACCATGAAAGTGATGCTGGATTGTTTCAGATGCCCGAATCCTGATGCTGACGTTGTTCAGTTTGCTGCTACCATCTGAACAACGTTGGCATCAGATAGGAAATCTGACACATCCCAGCATCACTTTCATGGTGCCCCCTCCCAGCAGGCCACCAACACTGCAGCGGATCTAACAAGCAGCGCAGCTCACTCAAGCAAGGAGCTGCTTTTTTCATCATCAGTAGTAGAGTGCATCGTCACCAGTACAGTGTAATAGATAGGTGTTATTGGCTGCTGCGGCAGGTCTCTGCTGGCAGCTTATAACTGTTGCAGCAAGCCCTTCTGCAAGCACTTTGGTGTGCTTACATCTGTTGCGTGCTTGCATCTGGTGTGCGCTTATTTCAACTTCAATACTGCAGGTTGGAGTCCCTGTTAAACTTCCAGACGATGGTGTGTGACCTGACAGCCATGCAGATCAGCAATGCATCATTGCTGGATGAGGCTACTGCAGCAGCAGAGGCAATGACTATGTGCAGTGCTATCGCCCGTGGAAAGAAGCCACGCTTCCTTGTTTCAGTAAGTATATCCTGTAGAGCAGATAGTGTTCGCAGCGGTTAGCAGGTAATGAGTGGGTTGCAAGGTGCCTGTGCAGTTAGAGTCGTGTGGAGAGTAAGTTACTTGTCATGCTGATGTCAGCAAGCACAGCCTTGGGCCAGCAAGTTAGCGCAATGCGGACGCCTGCAGTTGCTGCCCTTGATGCCTGTTTGTATCAGGCTGAAAGGTGTCAGCTGGCTTCGCTCACGTTGGATGTACAGTCAGGTACATGTCTGTGCAGCAAACAGCCACATTACACATTTCTGAACATGCTTCTGTCTCAGAGTTCAACGGCCTCCATGATGCTGCAGTTGTTTTGAATGCTTACTTTGGTGTGTGAGCCTCTGCTGACTACTGCCTTGAACGTATCTGCGTGGTCTACATCTTGCAGAGCAAGTGCCACCCGCAGACCATCGCAGTGTGCCAGACACGTGCCGAGGGATTGGGTCTGAAGGCGGAGGTGGTCGATGAGGATAAGTTTGACTATGGCAAGGACGTCTGTGGTGTGCTTGTGCAGTACCCTGACACAACTGGCAGCATCAACGACTACAAGGTGTGTCTCTAGACAGTAGCTGGTGACTATGCCCATGGTTAGCAAGGCCAGCAGATACAGCTGCGGTTGAACTCATGCGTTGGTGCACTCTCCCATTCACAGCTGAGATGTGTTGGTCAAGTGTCCCGCCACATCCAGCAGCATGTGTTGGTGCACTCTTTCGCATTTGCTGCAAATAAATGGTGACGTGGACTAACATCGCTTTCTGTCAACATAGAAAGGGTCTGTGACACTTGTCAAGCTTATTGCAGCTCTACTGTTGGGAGCATCATGCTGACTTGCGCACATCATCTCATGCCTGTCAACTACACAACCTAGCGTGCTAATTTATCATAATATTGCCTGCCATTATGCTTCTGCAGAGCATGGTGGATGCTGCACACAAGGCTGGTGTGAAGGTCTGTGTGGCAACCGACCTCCTAGCCCTGACCAAGTTGACTCCTCCTGGCGAGTGGGGCGCAGATATTGTGTTTGGCTCAGCACAGCGCTTTGGAGTGCCTATGGGCTATGGAGGCCCACACGCAGCTTTCTTGGCATGCCACGATGAGTATAAGAGGTATATGGGGCTAGGTGCAGACCAGCGAAGTAGTATGAGTGAGAAAGGGCAACCTCTCTTCTGTTTCAACAGCAGATGAGGGGGTGGCTGCAGGATTCATGTTGCTGTGTTCCTGCAGGTGCTTGTGGTGGCCCTGCACTGCTCGAGCCTCAAATACATCTAGGGAGTCTAGGCACAAATGACCATTTGCGGCTAGTGTCACAGCAGACATGGATATGTGTGTGGCCACGGAGTGTGCCTAACATGGTTTGCAACCAACACAACATGTGCGGCAGCGAGCCATAGCATGCAGTTGCAGCAGTCAACCCAGCCCTGATCACATGCGCTGACGCCGTGTCTTTTGTATGTCACAGATTGATGCCCGGGCGCATCATCGGTGTGTCAATCGATGCTGAGGGCAAGCCAGCACTGCGTATGGCCATGCAGACTCGTGAGCAGCACATCAGGCGTGACAAGGCAACCAGCAACATCTGCACAGCTCAGGTACAGTGCGCTTATGGGTGCGCGCAGGAGAACATATCGTTGAGAACGTAGTGCCTCTTCAATACTGTGTAGAGAACAAGGTGTTCAATGCTCTGTTTGTCAAGACTAATCAAGTTAGCAATTGGTTGGACTTGTAGCTGGTGAATGCCAGGTCAGCTGTTTGTGCATGCGCTATGCAATCTGATGTGTTGCACCTTTTGATTGTCATCATGCCATGCAACGAGGTGTGAGTTCCCTGCGCCTGTGTGACGTGCAGGCGCTGCTGGCAAACATGGCGTCCCTGTATGCCGTTTACCACGGTCCCAAGGGCCTAACCGCCATTGCTGACCGTGTACATGGCCTCACTGCTGTGCTAGCAGAAGGCGCCAAGAAGCTCGGCCTCAGCACAACAGCAGCCAACTTCTTTGACACGTTGACCATCAACGTAGCAGATGCAGATAAGGTCTTGGCTGCTGGTGTGGCTGCTGGTTGCAACTTGAGGAAGGTCAGCGATAAGGCAGTTGGTGTCAGTATTGATGAGACAACAAAGCTGGAGGATATTGACTTGCTGCTGAAGGTGGGTTGGCTGTTTCAGCAGTTGTAGTGGTGGTGTCGCTGAGCTGAGCAGGTTTGCAGGAGCTGCTGTTTATCCATCCGTAAGCAGGCGGGCTGTCTCTGGTTCCAGCCTGGTCATATGTGCTAGTATAGTGCATGTCTATGGGGCTACAAGTGTTGATGCTGTGATCAACTAGCTACCCCAACAAACATCTGTGTGCCTACATATCAAGTGCGGAACATTTGGTAACCAACAGTTCATGTCCAACGCGTGCATCATGTTCAATGGTTGCAGGTGTTGAACGGTGGCAAGGCAGCAGGCTTCACAGCAGCATCTCTTGCTCCTGCAGTCAACCCCAAGCTAGGCAGCTTTGCCCGCAGCAGCCCGTTCCTGCAGCAGCAGATCTTCAACAGCTACCACTGGTGAGCTACAACTTTGCTACACCCGTAGCAGAGGAGTGCACGATTGCAGATAATTCATGCACAGCAGTGGTTCGGATGATCGCCATTTGCAAGACAGTGTGCAGGAGTGATTGCAAGTAGCCATCTGGGGCGAGTGTGTTCTCTGTATTGGCGTCTGTATACAGCAGCCAGCATGAGATGCTGAGGTATCTGAAGCACCCAGAGAACTGTGACCTGTCGCTAGCACACTCGATAATCCTACATTGCTGTTGCAGCCTGTAAGAGTCTTCAGTCAGAGAACAGGTTTACAACAAGTGCTCATCGTGTGGTTTGCCTGCTTTAATGCAGTGAGCATGAGATGCTGAGGTACCTGAAGCGCCTTGAGAACCGTGACCTGTCACTAGCGCACTCAATGATCCCTCTGGGCAGTTGCACAATGAAGCTCAATGCCACCAGTGAGATGATCCCCATCACATGGCCAGAACTGGCTAACCTTCACCCCTACTGCCCTCCAGACCAGGTTGGTGCAGTTGTATGCGTTCGGTACATGTGTTGTGTTGTATGCATGTGTGATGCGTTGTTGAGGGGCTACATGTGCCTGCTGACCTGGCAGCACTGCCACAGCTTGCAATCCTGCATCCTCCTGCATCCATACTGCCTTCCAGTATACGTGACAACCATAGGGGCTTGAACTCGGCTGACACATATGTGTATTGTTGGGTATGTATTCTTGGGCAAGACTTTCCTGCAGTCCAAACACCAGCAGGCCAGCGATGATCTCTTGAGACATTGTATCTTGCCAGCATGCAGGCTCTCAGACCTCAATCAAGCCAGTACAGGTCCAGAAGTGCATGGACGTGTTTGGGTCTGCCAGGTTCTCCAGCTGTGCGACATTCTCAGTCGCCACCATGCCTTGCAGCGCAGTTACATTGAAGCCAGCCACCACTCACATATGGCAATCCTTGCCATTGCTGTGTTGTCATTCTTCACAGGCCCAGGGTTACATGGAGATGTTCAAGGACTTGGCCGCTCAGCTGTGCAGCATCACTGGGTTCGATGCCATGAGCCTGCAGCCAAACAGCGGGGCTAGTGGAGAGTATGCAGGACTCATGGCCATCAGGGCTTACCACAGAAGCAGGTGAGCTTGTGTGTATGATTGTGTGAGCTCAGCTACATCGTGTAGATGGGGTGAGGGGCCCTCACCCCACCACGGTACGGGCTGTGGAAGAGTGCAGACAGAGCAGTTGTGTTGCGCCTTGAAGGGTTAGCAGTGGTAGCACAGTATAAGCAGACCCGCTTTCTTCGTACTGGTCCCGTGCTTGGGCATCACCAGACCTTTGTATTTGTTACCCTAGTGCTGAGCGAGTCTATGTGCTATCATCATCAGGCTTACATCAGCATCCCGTGTTTGTGTGCAATGGTACGCAGGGGAGAGAGCCACCGTGACATCTGCATCATTCCAGTGTCAGCTCACGGTACCAATCCTGCTAGTGCGGTGATGGCTGGCATGAAGATTGTGACAGTTAGCACAGACTCTCAGGGCAATGTGAACATGGCAGAGCTCAAGGAGAAGGTGCGCTGGTAGCTGTCTGCAGGGACAGACCTTCATAGGCATGCAAGCATTTGCCTCTTCCAGACTGGAAGCACTCAAGAGCAACCTGGTTGTGGCTGTGCCAGTCAACTTGATGCACGATGTGAGAGTGTCAACGGTGGCAAGCCTTACAGCGAGGCTGGGGTCCTCGGCAATGGTTAGTCCAACCCTCTTTTGCTTCCAAACAGTTCACCACCACCAGCAGCAACATCAAATCATGCTGGGTTTGGCTGTACAGGCTGAGAAGCACAGCAAGAACCTTGCTGCACTGATGATCACGTATCCCTCAACACACGGCGTGTACGAAGACGGAGTAGATGAAATCTGCCGCATCATTCACCACCATGGTGGACAGGTCTACATGGACGGAGCCAACATGAATGCACAGGTGGGTGCCTCAAATCACAACAATCCAGCTGCGCGTACAAAAATCAATCAATCTAATTTTTAGTACTGTAATTGATTGGACCTGCAGCTGCTTTCTGTTCACAAGAAAGTGTGCATAAGTGTTGCAGTAGGTTTTGGCAGTTGGCAGATATCCAGCATGGTGCACAGGATCGCCTAATAGGTTGACAGGTCTGCATGTCTAGAGCCAACATGAATGCAAAGGTGGAGTTGCTTCAAACAAGGTCATCAGCAAGTGGTTGCAACCAGCCCTGTGAGCCTGATGCTGAGATAGACCTTGAGATGGACCAGTGCAGCATCAATCTTCTGTGGCACCGCTTGCTTCGTTAGCAAGTGACCCTGCCTGTGCCCCTTGATTGTTGCAAGTGTCAATGCAGTTGTATTCTATTGCGGAAACGCCTGGCTGCAACTTTTGCTGTGCTCTGATTGTACGTTCACAACTGTTTCTTGCAATAATACTGAGCCCCATTATCCCACATGCCTCGTGATTGCAGATTGGCCTAAGCAGCCGAGGCCACATTAATGCTGATGTGTGTTACTTGAGGATCACAGCAACCATCATTACTCACTAATGTTTTGTCATTTGCCATCAACAACACAGGTCGGCCTGACCAGCCCAGGTCACATTGGTGCTGATGTGTGTCACTTGAACCTGCACAAGACCTTCTGCATCCCACACGGAGGTGGTGGCCCTGGCATGGGCCCCATTGGAATCAAGGCACACTTGGCACCATTCATGCCCACACACCCTGTTATCCCCACAGGCAGCTTACCAGAGCAGTAAGTACAGCTGGCTCCAGTGCTATAGCTCTGTGTTGTGGTATAAACTTATAGATTATAGCAAGTTCGCTTGGGCATGCTTGTTTATGGGTCACTTGGCACCAGTCATGCAGACACCTGTTGTCCAGAACAATCTGTAGCACTTCTAGATGTTGCGTCTGCACCTGCACATCAAGTTGCAGGATACTTTGGGTTTGCTTCAGTTGCTGGTTGCATCTGGCACCTTGGTGCAAACACACCATGTTGTGCCATCAGGCAGCTTGCTAGGCCAGTAGCTGGCATTCGTACTTGTTGATATCTTCTCTCAACGCATGCTGTGCTTTAGCTGGTCCACCTCATGGTGGCTAATCACCACGTTCACGCCTTCACAGCCTTGCCATTGCAACAAGCACAGCAATGAGTATTTGAATGCGAGGTGCACCTGATCCAAGGGCCTTCCGACCATAATATCAGTTGCAGCATGAGGGTATCCAGCAAGCGTCGCCTCGCCAGCAGAGCTGACTAGTTGGTCGAGCCACAACCTTACCACTCAGATCAAATCAAGGACACCTTTTAGCTAACTTTTGTGCTATCTTGTTGACTGCTGCTATGTACAGGCCGGCAAATGCTGAGCCCTTCGGCACCATGGCAGCAGCACCCTTCGGCAGTAGCTTAATCCTTCCTATCAGTTATGCTTACATCAGCATGATGGGCAGTGAGGGACTCACAGAGGCCAGCAAGCTCGCTATTCTGAAGGCAAACTACATGGCCAAGAAGCTCAGCAAGTACTACCCAGTGCTGTACACAGGTTGGTCAACGGAAAAGCTTTCGTTTGTAGGTGTCCATTGAGAATGCGGTCCAGAGATGTTTAGTATACGTGCTAAAGTACAAGCGGCTGGTGCACGGTTGCTTGTTAGCAAGTATCACAGTTGCATCATGATCGCCCCTATCATCACTTCAGTGTAGTGAGTACAGGTTGGGCAAGCCAATGAAAGCCAAAGGTAAACCTACAGTGGCCACATGAAGGCAGCAAATTACCCTTCTAGCAAGTGCCAAGAGTGCATGGTGTTTGCAATGCAGGTCCCAATGGCACATGTGCACACGAGTTCATCCTAGATACTCGACCCCTGGAGCAGTCTGCTGGTGTAAAGGCCGAGGATATCGCCAAGCGCTTGATGGATTATGGATTCCACGCGCCAACCATGAGTTGGCCGGTGCCGGGCACCCTCATGATTGAGCCTACAGAGAGCGAGAGCAAGGCGGAATTGGACCGGTAAGGGTGGTGCTCTGTCTGCCATATGAGTAGATCGATGAATGAACTATGCATGGTGTGTCACACTTTACACCTGCATAACTAACAAGTTGAGGGCGGGATACGTGTGTGACATCATGTACATCATCACACACTGTACTATGGACTCCCGCCGCTGGAGGAGCAAGAGGGGTTGGATTTGTCCTACTGCTGTCGTTTATACACATCCTTTGCTACTTGAGGGTACAGTGACACAGGCACATCAGCAAACAGCACAATATATAAATAAGCCATCTATGGCATTTATAGCTAGGAGCCCTGGCTGCCAGAGGGCGGAGGGTGGGTCTTAGCAAAGGTCTTAGCAGTGTTAGCCTATGAGTACATAAGGCTGTGATGTCGCCTTGGTGGGCCTCTTCTCTGTTGTTGCCCTTCATGGGCAACACAGATCAGCCATTTACCCGCCCGCCCACCCCTAGCTCTGTTGTTGTCTGGGTGGTGGTTTGGCCCCTGATGGCGGTGCCTTTTGGTGTTTTGGGAGGTTCCACGATGTCAATGTCGATTCCATTGCCAAGGCAACGACCCTTATAAATGTGACTCGTCGTGCACTGTAGCTCTAGTAGTGTCTGCTTGCAAGTGCCTGCAGCCACGAAGGGTTCGGTACCCTTTGTGTGGCCTGTTGCAATCCATCTAACCATGGTCAGCTGCAGCCTGATGCTGTCGGCGTTGAGCTTTTGACATCGTGCCATGTAGCCAGCCAGCCAGGTCAGTGCTGCGTGTCTTGACGCACCACAAGTTGCCAATAAGCAGACCTGACTTGTACGCTGTCTGTGCTGCTTGCAGCTTCTGTGAAGCCATGATCCGCATTCGTGCTGAGATCGCTGATATCGAAGCCGGTCGTGTCCCCCGGGACAACAACCCCTTGGTCAATGCACCCCACGCAGCAGGTGTAGTGCTTGCTGAGACCTGGGACAAGCCTTACAGCCGTGAAACAGCAGCGTTCCCAGCACCCTGGGTCAAGCAGGCCAAGTTCTGGCCCACTACCAGCCGAGTGGACAACGTGTATGGTGATAGGCACTTGGTAACCAGGCTGCAGGAGCAGTCGCAGGAGCCAGAGGATGCTAAGATTGCTGCTACTGCTTGAACATGCAGTGACAGCTGTCAGCATTGTACTGTGCTGTTTCTTGTTGTGCCTTGTGCCCTGGGCCCGGCTGTTGGTATCGGTTGATGACAGGTTGGTTAGCACAGCGCCCACAGTCTAGCAGTCTGGCAGACAGCTGGGCAGCGGATGCGTTGTGGGTCATGTACAGCTCACAAATCATAGCTGGAAGGCCCAAACCTGCTGCATTCAGAGCAGTGAGCGCTGATTGAAGTACCAGGTGTTGTGTCTGTGCTTAGTCAATTGCTGTCGTATCAGTGTACAAGTGAAGTGCCAAGTTGGCTGCATGGTCCATTGCCAGCCAGCTGAGCGTAGATTTGTCCAAGGCATCTGTTGAGTCCAGCCATCTCATGCCTGCATAGAACCCCCGTTCTGCACCCTTGGTGTGCCCAACAGGGTTCTGAGGCCTTGATGTATCAGCTGGGACAGTGGGATTGTTAGATACACCTTGTCAGCTCAGCAATAGGCAGCAAACTAATGGTTAACATTGGTGCTATGATAGCTGTGCCTAGGAGGCGGCTTCGGCGGCTCCAAACATGCTGCCATTGTAAGTCTTGTTCGAAGGTTGTGCTTATATGGCTTGAACTCGGATGACCTTTGTTGATGGATGACTGTGACTGGGTTGTGTGCTGCACGTTTCTGCAAGTTGGGCCTTTGAGCCTTCATGGCTTAATATACCACAGCAGCTTGCAGCAGTGTTGCTGCCCCTCCTTGTGTAGAGGCAGGTAGTGTTGGCAGAACCTGGCATAGAGGGGTGTTGCCTGTCATCCTGTGTGTTCCCTCTAGTGACTGTATTCCTGTAGATATACCATTAATCACTGCGTACCAACTGCGCAGCAATGTGCAAAGGTACAACCTCCTGATATCGATATCTGGTAACAGAGGATCTTCACAGACTCCTGGGTCTGTTGATCTGTTCTAAGGGGTTTCAGGCCCTGCCCTTGGGGAATGTCACAGGAGGATCACAACGTGTGCTTGCAACGTGTGCTGCAGTGTGCATTGGATCATCCTGCATAGATATGGGTCAAAGTGAACTCTTGCGCAAGATGATGCATGCATGATGGGCCCCGGGCGCCTCTGTCATCATCAGCAGACAACACAAGCTTGGGTGGCGACCCCTAGCATGGCACTGCAGCATTGCCATCGTGACAACTTGTTAAACGAGACCAACTAATACACAGCAATATCAGTCAATGATTAGGATGCAGTGCGTGAAGTGAGAATCCAATGACCGAGTGTTTGCACATTTCCAGCCGAAGCAGCAGCAGAACAATCAATGGTATGCACAAAGAGTATTGTAGGGCTGGCCGCAGAGCCTACAAACATGCGTATGCGAGTTTTATGCAACATCGTAAGAGCATGACAAACATCATAAGAACATGACAATCACCAATGGACCTCTTCAACAGCATCAAAACTAGTAACCGAACATCACTTTGATCTGAGCCAAAAAAATCCTACAGCCAGACGGTACACTGCTTACACCTAACGTCTCCTGTTGTGCCTGCAAAGTGGCATACACGCGAATTACGTAATTCGTATACGTATCACATGTTAGCAGTAAGCAGCTCTGTTTGCGTGCTGGCTTACATGCCATGTGCATACATTCCGCAAAGGCTGCATAGCTGAGACACGAGCAATGACACCGGGAATCTGGCTTTCAGCTGCTACTTAGCTGCTTGAGCAAACACAGCAAATGATCTTGCATCTGCCCCAAAGGCCGGCAAGTTGCAACCCAGTAAAGCATGTGCTAACAAGGCAGAATCCCAGTTTCTAGTTGAAGTGACCAAGTCATGTCCCTGACCATTAGAGTCTTCAGCATATGCCTAATAATCACAACCCCCGCCAAGCTAGGACGAATGCAGCATGCACAGATCACTCAGCATACAATAGCGGTCCAGACTGCTGCACAGTATGTTCACACAACTAATTAGTAGCAGGACATGTCCGAGTACAATGACCTCCATAGCCCAGGCAGCAGTTTTGCCTGCCGGCTACATGACATAAGCCTGCATACAAAGACACAGCACCAGCTGTACAGCTAGGAATAGAACAATGCTGCCCTGATTTCAGCCAGAACCTCTGGTAGAACCCAGCAACCTCATGTCGCAGTACAGAACTCTTCTCAAACCCTGAGATTTGGCAAGCCGACCGTCTAATGGCCAACTCAGCCGATTCAATCATACATACAACACTAAGCTGCATGACACAGGCTGCACAGAGGTACTAGAGCAGTATACCACATCTAAGCAGATACACTGCATGGGCAGGCAGGAGTGTTGCCTGCTGGTTACATGGGACAACATGCTTTCTGAAGACAGCACACCAGCTGCACAGCTGGAAGCAGAACAATGCCCGGAAGTTGCGCATATGCTTGAATAGAAACCAGCAACATCATGGCCCACACAGCGCTGTTCTCAGACTCAGCAAGCCAACCGCCCGACGGCCACGCCAGCAAAGCCTTGGGGCAATCACATGGGTTGGTACAAACAGATTCAAAACGCGCACCTCGCTATGCAAACAACAGCAGCCCAAGTTGTCCATGCAACACAGCACTCGTCTCAAGTCAGCAAGGTAAACGCCTTACGCCACGCCAGCAAACCGTGGGGACAACCACAGGACTGGTTAAAACAGATGCGAAATGCGCAGCTGGCTATGCAAACAACAGCAGCCCAAGTTGCCCTGCAATAAATTTTGACAGCTACTGTCGATCCAGCCAACAAACAACACAGTGCGCACACACTGCAGTCCCACCAGTTTCAAATCGGTGGCCAATAAGCGATCAGGGAGTGACATCCAAGTATCACTGTAGAATTTACTGCCTTGTTCGTGATAAGGCATATGCAGAGCAAGTGCGACACTGACGGCGACAACTACTACTTGGTAACCTTCAAACTGAACCCACAGATAGTACGATACAACCCATCAGCAAAGCTGTGTGGAAATGTGCAAATCATGTGTGTCTCAATCAGAAAAACACATGCCACTGCAAATACGACACCCTGCATCAGGTGCATGCTGACCTTGTTGGGCAAGGCACTGATCCACTGTTGTCAACAACACAACAGCATGGTTTATGCAACGCGCCCAACAGCCGAGTGGGGCCTGATACACAGCCGGCGAGCCAACATCCCAGGTGCACCTGACTCGCAGCATATCGCAGCACTGACAATCAATGATGCATGAGGCACGTAAGGTACCTGTAATAAGTACCATAGCAATACAGGTACCAGAGTACTATATATGAGTGACAGATATGCTAGAAATGTAACAGACATGCTAGATATGTAGCAGTATGTGATAAATGTGACAGGTATGTAACGAACTTGATACATAAGAGGGCCTGAAGCCAGGCACATAATCGGAGATATATGCTTGATTCGCTTCATCAATGCAGATCGCAGGCAACCATAACATGCCAAAAAGATCTCAGAGCAACAGAGGGCGTACCCTCAACTGTCAAAA
>NSMO01002091.1:0-11461 GCA_002588565.1 Coelastrella sp. UTEX B 3026
AGACGCTTTGTCAACCGTGCCTGGGCATTGCAAGGAGGAACATGGTTATGGGCCGTACCCCGCCCGATATGTGAGATAGTTATCCAGCTTCGTACTTGAAACTCCTGCCGATGCTTGAGGGCATTGCTGTCAACAGTGTCACTGGTAACACCAGGCGTGACAAGTGCCTGTTCAGCTGCTGCACCTCTGCAGCCACAGTGCGACATCCGACCGTGGCACAAACGGTACAGACGTGCCAGGATCTACCACCTAAACTACAAGCCGTTGGACTGGTGCTTGAGGACTTCATGCACCATCAGCCCATACCAGAACCGCTGCTGGTGTAGCTGATGGCCCACCAGTGAAGTTTAGCTCATGCAACATAAAATGCCAAGCAAAATGCTGTATGCTAAATGCAAGGGGCCGCCGCCCGATGTCGGCTTCTGCTCCTGCTTCTAGAATGCTCTAAACCCTCCACCAGTGTGCACTACTGCACTGCAGTACAACCACACTTGCTGCCAAGGAATGAACTAACTTCCCTTCTCATACTCTCCCCTTGAGCCTAGGAAACAGCTTCAACGCGTTCTCTGTGGTTATCTGCTGCACATCGGCCACAGACACCCCCTTGATTCTTGCAATTTCTGCGCAAGATATCTGAATATTTGCAGGGACGTTCACCCCAGCCTTCTCAGGTCCAAGAGCCGGCGAATCAGTCTCAAGCACCAGCCTATCCAACGGCAAGCCTTTAACTAACTTCTGCTTCTGGGGAGACCTCACAATGCTGGGTGGCACAGAGAAGTAGAACCCCGCCTGGGCTCCCTTCAAGGCATGGCCCAACTTGCCATCAAACGCATGCAACAGCGCACCCGTAGCATTATTGCTAATCAAGCTTTCTATAGCGTAGTGTCCTGCAGACCTAGAGTGGACGTTGACAGGCAAGCTAAGCTCGTTGGCTAAGAGAATCTGTTGCTGAAAGACAGACTGCTGCACTTCCCGGAGGTGTGTGTTGTCGTTCACTACGTGAGGGCTGAAATCTAGGCCCACTTCACCAATCGCGACTAACTCGTCTGCATGCTGTCTGATGAAGTCCAGCACTGGCTGCACTTCCGAGGCGTCCTGCAGGGTAAAACATTTGCAGACAGTAATGGGCCTAGCTGCAGCAGCTAAGGAGTGTGACAATCTGAAGTGTTTGGGGTATGCAGAGGAAGGGTATATGAGCTGAGCACTCCCATATGAATTTTGCCAAAATAGAAGCAAGTATTTTTGGGCCCTACACCGTTGCTGCACTGTGTTCTGCTGTTTTGCTGCCTCAGCGCTACAGCTCAGATATCACCCGGTGCAGGAACATCAGTTACTACCCACACGTCTGCCACGCCCCAACCAGGCCAATCCCGCCAGGCGATCTGACGACAATTACTAAATTTCCCCGGACCTGTATGTTGTATGGCTGCATGGGCTAGTGCCAGATGCAAGCATTCCTGCATCACCTGCACACTCCTGCAGCTGCTGTAGTACTGACCATCCTCGTGTATAGGCTGTACCGGGTGCAGACCCGCACACGGCTGTACTATAGGCTGTACACGTGATAGCTCAAGAACTGCCTGGCAGTCTTCCAAGCTTTCGGGGACGGTCACTATGCACTGCACCCCAACTGCCTTGGCAGCAGATGCCAAATCGGGGATATCCTGCTCCGAAAATTGGGGCGAATAGAAGTGCGCATGACAGTCGATCATGTACATGTGTAGTATTACCCTTGGGGCTAACAAGGCATGCGGAGTTCGCTATGCAGTATAAACAGCAAATGGCAGAAGCAGATGGTGACCTGACAGAATCAATATGGCGTGGCAGGCTCTGGATCACAAGGGCGACCAGATCCTGCATTGTCTGTAAACAGAGCAGAAGCGCTGTACGGTGGATCGCCTGTGTCCTGCAGTAAACCGGCAGGCGGTCCCGGAAGCGGGTTGAGATGATTCAATGGCTGCGTCCACCGAACACAGCCGCACAGGCCTGACAACAGCATACAGTGCACACACACCTGTAGGAATTCTCACGGGACGTCACCAGAAGGCTGTACGTACGCAGCACGTTCCGGGACTCCATCTGCTGCCCAGTTTGATTTGGCAGCTGTCATGAAGCCGGCTCTCATTGATTTCACAAGCATACAAGTGCTATAGCATACCCAGGCAACTGGAGTTGAGGTCAGCATGAAGCTCAAGGAGCTGCATGCTTTGATGCAGGTGCAGCCTGGCTCTGCAGCAGCGGCATTGCGGCAGGGCCACATTTGCAAGCGCTCCTGCTGCAACAGCAAGTCTGCATCAATGCACCCTTCATGTTGAGGGGTTTTCACCCTACAGCTGCGCATGACGTGCAGGACATAGAGCCGTTTGTTAGGCCCAAAGTGCAGCTGGAGCAGTACCCCACTGGTGCAGACATAGCATCGCGTATGTTGTATACGGTAAGCGGCTAAGGGTCATCAGTAACGCCTCGGTGTAACCGCTCCAGACTGATCGCCCTCTAGCTTATTGCGCTTTACCACAACAGGAGGGTTTTACCCCGGCAGCGCAAACCAGTGGCCACAGCAATGCTGGCTGCGTGCACCTGCACCAGCAGCAGTGAAAGTTGATCAGCTGCGCCAGCTCAGCATTACAACAGCAATGGAAGCACCACAGCTAGCAGCAGCAGCAGCTTGCAATACTGCTAATGGTTAGTGCCTGGTGCCAGACTGCTTTGATCTGTGTGTCTGCTAGCCTGCAGATCGAGTCCATGTATAACGACCTTGAAGGCAAAGTGGTAGTTGACCTGGGCACTGGCACGGTAGGCAGCCAGCCCCATAACAAATGCCAGAGGCGGACAGCAGCGTACGTAGTCCAGCGGCCTGGTCACCAGCCAGCACACAACTTGAACTACATACATTGTGATCTGGTAGCAGTGTGATCACTACAGCAGCCGTGAATTAGCGGCATTATCTGCAGCGCATACACGTATGTTGCTAGCATAAGCCTGGCTACACTTTGTCACCGAAGCATGCTTTGCGGCTGTGCTTGTGAGGCACTTGTGGTGAGTGTGCTCCTCTGGACCTCAGATTTTTTTTGAGCGAGAGAAGTTACAGTGGATACCTCACCATCTAGAATGATACTCTCCACATGGCACTGCAGCTTTGCCAGCGCATCTATCTTGTTGCATTGGCTCCGTTACTTTTACACCCATGTAAAGACCTGAAGTGATGTATGTCTGTTGTTGCCCAGTGCAGGGCATGCTGGCTATTGGTGCAGCGCTATTAGGCAGCCCGTGTGTGATAGGAGTAGACGTTGATGCAGATGCTTTAGATGTGGCTCTCAGCAACTGCGATCAGTTTGAAGACCCTTTGCCAGTAAGTGCACCGCCAAAAGTGTCGCCATGCCCGCATGTGTACTAGATATAGCTTCTTGTACTGAAGATAGGGGGGGGTATGGCCTGATGTTGTGAGAAAAGCTGACACATACCCCCTGAATGTGAGTGAGACCCGGGTTGTGATTTGGCAGTGCTGGCACAGCCGCTGCTGTCTCGAAAGGTTTCAAGACAGCAGCGGCTGATCTGCCCTTCTGATGGTGACATGTGCAACGCCCGACCCTCAGAGGCATGGCCACCAATCCATGTGCATTGATGCGGCGGGCAGGCCTATTCATCCTGAAACCTGCTTCTGTCTTGTGTGTTAGGAGACCACTGTTGTTCTCATCGCATATCAGGCAGTGGCAAGCAGTTGGTAAACTGAACCATGTCAGCAGCAGGGACGTTCCCCAATTCCCCAACTATAGCATAGAGAAGAAAGCCACTTTTGTGCCTGTATACAAACACTGAATGATAAATGCTTACCTGCTATGTGGTGTCTGTGCAGCGCTAAAAAACCTCTACACAGTCACTTCAGCTACTGCAGATCAAAGAGCAGTAGTAGATTCTGTAGCTGGCAGCTCAGAGGTCAGTAGTTCAATCATCTGCATGGTGACAAACACCAAATGTTGCTTGTGATTTCTACGCAGATAGACTTTATCCAGTGTGATGTGACCCAAATTAGCCAGCAGCGGTTACAAGCAGATACTGTCATCATGAATCCACCCTTTGGGACAAAACTCAAGGGAGCTGACATGCAGTTTCTGAGAGCAGCATGCAGCCTAAGGCCCAAACAGATATACTCACTCAACAAAACCTCAACTAGACAGTATATATCCAACATAGCACTCAAGTAAGTGAGTCTTGGCAGCGGTATATCTGGCTGTGGTTTTGTGTTACTCAAGCAAGATAAACAACATCATGAGCAGCCCAAGTCTTCTTTGGGTGGCGCCCCTCTGCATGGCAGTACAGCTTTGCCAGTGCATCTATCTTGTTGCATTTGCTTAGTCACTTCCACGTCATGGGGTCTGCAGTGGACAGCAGCCGCACAGTATACAAAGCTACTGTGAAGCCGTGTGTGACCTCAGCCTGAATCACTAAACAATAGGAGGGTTATGCAGCCTGCGAAGCATGGCTAGGCTCAGGCAGGGCTGTAGCCATTGGCCATCTTCTGCTGGTGATGCTGCTGATCTTCATTGCTGTTGCTAGCAGTAGCTGCTGGGACATTGGGCATGGCAAAAGCTGCTGTAGGGATGGCTAGATCATCAAATGGATGCCAGCTAAACCAACTCACAGCTATATCATTCCTGAGGTTTGGCAGCTGGATTTCAAGATCTAACATTATGACATGTGTTCATGATACAGCAAGTGCCACACCAGCTATCGCCGTCAGACCACAAACCCAAGCTCTCTGCTTTTCTGCTTCGGAAGAGCTGTACAAACAGCAAATCCTTGGCAGTCTAGCCATCAGGAGGAGCAATATGCTGATCAGGCGTATGCCTACTGTCTTCAATATCTTTGCAGGGAACTCGGGTGTGTATCAGCAACAGTGTTGGCGGAGCTCCGGTACAATCTACCAGCCACTATGAAGTTTCATAAGTGAGTGAAATGAATTTGGATACCAAGCGTCAGTTTGACAGTCCTGAGGGCTGTCTGATCTGTGCTGCCTGGCACTGCTGAAATCATCTGTTGGTTTGATGGGCCATCTCTTATCTTGTGTTGCAAGTGTTGCACCGGGACTTGCACTATCCATCACGTCACTGAAGGGCCCCTGATGTCGCTCGCCATAGTATCATACAGAAAAGAATGAACAATCAGTGTGTTGCTTTCATCAACAGACACACAAATGGACTATGCTCGCCACGCTGCATGCAACTTCAGAGGTCTGCATTGGCCAGCTGCTTGGTACATACTGCCTCGCTGTGTTGCTTGGCTGCAGCCAGGCCGTGGACACTCAAGGTTGCCAGATTGCACTGCATCCTGTCTTGCCTATTTTGTTTCTGCAGGCAATCCAGTGTAGATATAGAAGTGGATTTGTGGCGATTTGAGCTAGCTGAAGAGGACAGGAATGGGAGCTTAGAAGATGAGCAGAACGACAAATCCAGCTGAATAAAACCTTCAAATAGATAGTTTTTACCTGCTCCAGCCGCAAGGCCCTTGGGACAAAACCATCACTGGCTCAGCCAACGAACATTGGATGAAGCCTCACCCATGAGCAAAATGCCATTCCAGGCCTGGCTGAATAAGCTGGTGGCGCCAGCAGTGCCAATAGCAGCGCCGATTATTGCCAAACAGGCTGAATGCTAAGGAGTTGCCAGCAGTGGGAGAATGTGTGCGGCTGGCAAGCAGCTCATCTGGGACGCATGTCCATGCCAACAGCTGACAAGTGGGTTATCAAACCACCACTCTTGGCGGTGGTTCAGGTTTTGGCGGTGGCACGGGTTGGGCAAATGTCCTCTCTGTTATCCTAGTATGAATCTGGCGTAAAAGAGATTTGAGAGATGAATCTGGCGTGTTGTTCAACAACGGTTTGCTCGGTCACTCGTTGGAACACTGATCGAAAACAGCAAGGCATCCACGCAACTACTGGTTAGAGAGAGGCAGTGTGCGGAGGCGTTGGCCAAGTGTCGGACACTTGGTCCGAGCAACACGTCCCTACCTGGCTGCCAAATTGACTGAATTTCATTTGTGTCAGACATTAGTGGTGCAGTCCTGCCCCCTCCCCCAGTAGGCAGTACAGGGTCCAGGATTTTTCTGCGGGAAAGACAACCCAGGGTATACCTAAATTCAGTTTGAAAATAGACTCCATTTAGTCTCACAGCTGGCTACTGCCTGATTCGCCGCGGGCCGGTACCGGTCTGTCGCTCTCTACCACCTCCTCAGTCTTCCATAGAAGGATTTCCTTCCTCAGTCACTGTTACAAAAGATAAGAAATGTTTCCTACTAGTAGGCCATACGTCAGTCATCACCCCCTTGCTATCGCGCAGCATTGCAAGCCTCAGTCATGCCATTCAGTGAAGTTAGCTCATGCAACGTAGAATGCGAAGCAAATTGCTGTATGCAGTCTGAGAAGGCAGCCTGAGGCAGACTGTTCTCAAGCCAGAGCTCAGTCACTTCAAGCCGCTGCTTGCACAGCAGGCGCTGGCCTCACCCGGCCCCCAGGCACCCCCTTGTGGTACGAACTGTTCCACAACCCACCCTCCTTGGCGTAGTAATCCATCGGATACGGATCCACGCCGCCCGAATTCCCACCACTCACTAAACCGCTATCCCCCTCCCACCAGCCTGGGATAAGCCCTAGAGCGATCATGGCTTCGTAGGGTGTTAACGTGGGTTTGCTAAACCCCTCACCCCAGTCTATGCTCAACCTGGGACATGCGATCTGCACCCACGCCTCTACATGCCCGATCGCTGCCAGCTTCTGGGGTGAAACCTCGGACAACAGTACTGTAGTCACTGCTGCTCCCCTCTCCTGCAAGTGCTGCTGCAGGAGCTGCATAGTGCGTGGATTGCCTTGCCGGCCTAGGGTTCCTAGCACTACGCCCCAATGCTTGGCTTGTGCTGCTAACTCAATGGCTTTGCGGCGAGCGGCCCGCATGCCAACTTGGTCGTAGGTTTCTACAGTCAGCTTCCTGTTGTAAGGGTCATATCTGCATGTGACGATTAGACAGTAGAGGCAAATGCCAAGGCATCAATGCATGGGTCAATGCAGCTGCTGGCCAAGGTCATTTGGACCCTGATGGGACCAAGAACCACGCAAGCACTGGCGATAGACAGCTGAAGGGCAACGCATACACCAGCTGCACCACAATGTAGCTGCTTCAGCATGTCATTGTGCTGGTTGTTGAATGCTGGTCCAAACTCATAAGGCAGAAGGCCGAAACAACAGGGGTTTCATACTTTGAACCCCAGCACATCCAATGACATCTAAAACCATGACAACCTGAATATGACCATTCACTCTCAAGGGCTGCAGCTGACTGTACCCACAGCTTACTGCAGAAGCAGCAAGCGCAAGCAGGTTGGGTGCGAAGCCTACTGTACCGCCGTCCTAAAACCTAAGGCATTGCCCCCCACCAGCAGTCATAAAGCCCATACCTGTAAGCTGGCAGTCCTGGGTTGGCAATCATCATAGCTTCTAGATGGAACCTGCCATCTGCTACAAACACGAGCACATCTGCTTCCTCTGTTATGACAGGAGCAGTGCAGCCCAGTGTTTCACCTGGTAACAGCAACAATGTGAATAGCAGCAGCAGCAAGGGTGTAAGGAGCTAGGGTGAATGGGGTGACTGCAGCAGTAGTGAGCCATCCCAAGTAAGGCCATCATCACAACACAAATGCCAGCAAAGTATCATCAAGAGAGCTTGGGGTTTGATGGTAAGCTTAGTGATAACAATTGTAACAACAATGAGCAGTACAACAGTAGACATGCATCGGTGGCCACTGTGTGACAGTGCCGACCTGCAAGATGTGCCGACCTGCAAAATGTCTAATACTCAGCACGATGCTGCAAACGTGCTGACACATGCTACCACGCAGCAAAGTACTCCATGCCCAGCAACAGCAGGTCACAGCAGGATCATGCAGCAGGGCAGCAAACCAGCGTCAGCACCTACCAGGTGATAAGGGCCTGCACTTGGGTATAGCCAAACTGGGATACTCCCCTGCTAACCGCTGCTTTGCCAGCTGAATCGCAGAGCTGAACTGTATGGTGCCAGCCAAGATGATCCTGGGTGGCTGCACCTGCTGCTGCTGCACTTGCTGCTGCACAGGTTGCTGACTACTGCTGCTCTCAGCTGCTGTAGCACCCTGCTGCTGCTGCTGCTGCTGCTGGGGTGTGCTGCTGCTGGCCCCAATTGCAACCTTCGCTGCTGCTGCCGCTGTGGCTGGGAAGTTCAGCCGTATAGTATCGACCAAATGATCTACATCTATTTGTATATCCACGAATACGTATAGACATGGTATGGTTGTTGTATCTACAGGTACCAGGCAGCTGTGGCCGTAGTGTACCAACAGCTCAGCGCCTAATGCTGCCGCCGAGAAGTCGTCTATGCAGCAGGCACCATACGTCACATCGCCCATGACGTAACAATGATTTACACCTGCAGATCACAACGCAACAGGGCGCAGATGTAGGGGTGGCTTTTGGCTCTTTGCTGCCGCAAGTGCGTGTCTCTGCAGAGGGTTAGAGTCATGAAACGCAGAGCATGTACGAAAATCAGGCAAGTGGACTGCTTAGCTTGAGGGCAGCCGATAGGCAAATTTGGCTTTAAAGCAACTCTGGCTGCTGCTAAGAACTCCAGATTTCTCCTGTGCAGGGACTCAGGCAGTGATTGTCAGTATGTTGGATAGGGAGCACCGCACAAAGTGGCTATTGACCCCGCCCAAGGCACTACCCCCTACCCGGCTGCAGCTTGGAACACAGAGCAGGCCCAAATGCTTGGTTGTCGAATCAGCATTGCAGGCAGATGGCGCATACATGACCAGCAGCACCAGCCAGATGCCACACTGCTTCGGTGGTATCTGCCATGCTACGCTCAGCTGCAATATGAACATCCACAAGATTGTTCAACGTTCGTTTATCAAAAAGATAATGCCCACCTGCGAACTCTTGCAGTATATCAGCTATAGTGCAAGCATACATCAGCAAGCCTTCAGGGAACTGTAGCGCCACCTGCTTAGCACCTGCTTGCTGTATCCGCCAAACCGTTTTGTGTATTTCAAAGTTGTAGTTTGAAGGGAGCACTGACATAGCTGCTGCGAGAGCCTGGTTGTTGAGGATTTCGTCTGGCACTTGCTGACGAACATTGCGTCTCACGTGAGCTGAGTTTGCTACTGCTGTGGGTGCGGGGTTGCTGTGAGGAACGATAGCAATAGTGCCTGAATGGAAACGGCAACATGTCGGCCTTGCATAAGGTTTGTAGCCTTGGCGAGGCGCATGACGATTCGTTTAAGAGCTGGAAACAAGATGCTGGTGCTGTAGACGGCAAGGAATGAGGGCTGTGTCGTTGCCTTGTGTCTACTTGGTGTCAGATGTACGACGACAACTTATCTGTTAGCACATACAAGCCCTGTGCGCCACGTGGGCATGTCTGCATTGCGCATAAACGCTGTCTGGTGTCGGGCCTGAACAGTACGACTGCTGCTGGTCCTAGTAGCGTTGCAGAGGCTACAGCAGCTCGCGCGCATGCTTGACTGTTACATAAGTCGCACACTGATGCAGTGACACGCATCACATACCTCCATGCTTTGCTGTGCCGGAGAACCGGACAGGCTCGTCGTCAACCATCGCTAACACGCTCGGCTGCTGCTAGCTCAGGCTGATCGTAGATTAGAGAAGTAAGCGACTGATTAGACGTATAGTCCGAATGTCAAGCTGAATGCTGTGTGTGAGGCATTCTGGTGGACCAACAGCAGCAGGAGACAACAGAGCAGTGAGTTTCAGCAGAAAAGCTTCCGAGCTATACCAGGGTGAGAACCATCTGTCCAATTCAGCTGGTGGGAGATTCAAACACAGAGCGGTTGTACGGGCAGCTGTAGCCAGTCAGTGTCATAACAGCATTCAAACTAGGATGTCACTCCTGAAAATCACCAGAGAACCGCTGCTGCTGAGTAATCCTGCAGCCTCACGTGTCTTGCTTGCACAAAAAGTTGGCACAATCAGGAGGGGCACTGCCCCTTTGATAGGTGCCACCACCCATGCTGTTTGCATTGGCTCAGTCTCTTGTACATGCTTTTCGTGAGGTCACAAGCAGCACTGGACCACACTGCGAAAGGCTCACTTCCTTCTTGTCAAAAGACCCAGCAAGCCAGCAGGATTTGCACCCGTTTGCAGCTATGCAAGCTGAGTCCTGTACCTCTTCATGCTTGCCATGTACCCTTTTCAACATGCGCATGGCCCCCTTGTAAAAGTAACGGAGCCAATGCAACAAGATAGTTGCGCTGGCAAGGCTGCAGTTGTGTTCACTAAAGCTTATGTGCATGCTTCCATGCAATGAAGCCATTGGCTTGCACACCCCAGGTAAGACACATGTGCACAGCCAGTTGTTTAGCAGACAAACACAATGCATCGGCTGTCTCTTTTACATTGGCTGTTTGCATTGGCTCAGTCTCTTTTACAATGCTGCACAATGGCAATGGGTTGTCAATGTGCTGCTGACTAGTTAGTTTCATTGACCCCTGTTTGCCGACCCTGACACAAGCTTGCAGGCAACAAGCAACAGCAACACCCCCGCAACTCAGCTGTCGATAGCTTACAGCTCAGCTTGACCAGGCTGGCCACCTGCACTGCTGAACGTAGACACGCTGCAATGACCCAGCGGGCAGTCATGCTGGTATAGACTGGCCTTTCTCCTCCTGTTTGAAGCGCTGCGGACATTCCCAGCTCTTCCTTAACAGAACAGAAGTAATAACTTTGTAACAGTTTGTGAACACAGAAAGTGAGCAGGAGTTAAAGGCACAAGTGTGCGTGCAGGTGAACAAAGCTGGCTTCCCTGTATGCAACATTCCAACTGGAAACGGCAGGCCAGAAGCAACAGGTCATCAAGACCAGCAATAAAGCATGCCTGGCTCTTGCACAAGACCAAGCTATCTCAAGCTATCTCAAGCAGGCAACCCCACTTGTCGCCACAGTTATGATACAGGTATGTTCATCATGGCACCAGCACAACAGTCTCGCAACAGCAGCAGCGCCGACCTGCTTACCACAGCACAGGCAGCCGAGAGACACTGCTCGTCGACATTCTGCCTGCCGTGGTATGTCAAGTTTGTTCACTGCTACGCCAAATCACGGCCAGCCAAATGCATCTGCTGCTGCTGATCAGGCACAACACCTCCTGCATCATGCAGCATGCCACCTCAAACCCGGCCAACGTCCTCAAAACAGCTCAGCAAAGGCAGACAGCATACCCAATTGGCAAGTTGAGAAGCAGCAGTGATTAAGAAGGGTGGTGCATCCAGTGATGCAACCACGAGGTGGTAGGTGTTGCGGCATGACGTTGCGGAGAATTGCGAGTAGCCGAGCATGTACGCGAAAGCAACGGCTTATGTACACAGAAGCTGCAGTGCAGCGAAACGTGGAAGCGCGAGCGTTTAGGCGTTGTAATTGAGTTAGACC
>NSMO01002105.1:0-13199 GCA_002588565.1 Coelastrella sp. UTEX B 3026
TCCTTGCATGGCAGCAAACATGGCCAGTCGCATGCACCGGGGGTTCCCGACAGCTGTACGTGAAAGTGTACCCCCACGTTGTTTGCAGCGCCGAAACGATAGCGTTTCTGTGGCATGCGTCCCGGAGGTGGTCTCATGGCCTGCACCCAACCCAGCACTTGCCAGCAGTTGACAGCAGCCCATCTAGGCACACTTCTGGCAACAGCACAGCACAAACATCCTTTTTAAGCACAATCCCAGGGCCTGAATCTTTGAGCTAGCATGAGTCTAACCTACTGCTCTGTCATGCAATGGTGCTGTTGCAGCCTCAACATGGCCAGTTTTGTGACCACGTGGATGGAGCCTGAAGCAGTTCGCCTCATGACAGATGCTCTCAATGTCAATATGGTTGACTTGGATGAATACCCAAGCTGCACAGACATTCACAACAGGCACGTCACCAAGTGCTATATTCAGATCAGATCTTACTGCAATGTCCTGCTTGCAATGCTGCGGCTCGTGGGCGTGTCAGCCTTGATGTAGTGACGATGGGCCTTCGGCAGCTCCCGACTTGTGATGTCCATGTAACGTGGACATCACCAGTCAGGAGCTGCTGAAAGCAGGCCGATTGTCACTGTAGTCGCCCACGCTGTTCACTAGGTACAGCAGCAGGTACTGCCAGCTGCCCACATCTACTGCTAGCACAAAGTGCTTCATGATGCAACTCCACAATAGACTGCACGCTTGCCTTGCAATGCCCTTCCATGTAAGCAGTATGTGTGTATGCTTACTGCTTATATCATGGTGGTGGGTGGTGGGTGGTGGGTGGTGGGTGGTGGGTGGTGGCCACTTCACTGGCAGCTTGCCACCACACATGTTATCCAGTACAGCTCAAAAACATAGCAGTGGGCATCATTACAAGAAGCTGAAGGTGAAATTGTTTGCAGCACAGTAGCAATAATCCAATGCTATACCATACCTCTGCAATGCATGTTGAAAGCAGGTGTGTGTCAATGCTGGCTGACTTGTACCACTCACCCTGTTCAGAGGGTACAGCAGTAGGAGCAGGAACTATCGGCAGCAGTGAGGTGCGTGCACCAAGGCATTGCCATTCCAGATGAGTGTGGAGCATGCTAAGCCTCAGCCGGGTTCTTTTGTGGAGTAGGAAACCTTGATGGATGCAGCCTGGTCATGCTTGCTAGTCCAGGTTTGATTCAGACGCAAACTGCTTGTCTTTTGGTGCTCATGCATCTGTGCAGTAACATATACCATGTCAAATTGAACACACTGTTTGGCTCCCAGGACAGCCGTGTCCACTATGGATTAGTACTGAATATTATTTATATCTATTGGTGTTTCACAGGCTATTATGCTTGCTGGACTGGCCATGAAGAAAAACTGGCAGAAGCGCAGACAGGCAGCCGGGCTGCCAACAGACAAGCCTAACATGGTCCTGAGCTACAGCGTACAGGTGTGTGCACTTGTCAGCTGGCTGCAGTTAACGCATTTTGGTTTGTTGTTTTGAGAACGCAGAGCCGGGCAGTTACTGTTACTATTTTACTAGCCGTGCAATAGATTTGATCGTGTGTGGGGCAACGGTTGGTGCGGGGCATGGTGGAGAGACTGGCTACTCTGCACAGTGATCGTGTACACCTTGTAGTTAGGACCAAACTCAGGCCCGGATGCACTGCAGGGTGCAGCTCTTGAATCTTTGAACACCTATATATGCACCAACACATGCAACATGATTCTTTGCCTGTTCATTATGTAGGTCTTTGAATTCTACAGAGTGTGATTACACAACGTGGCTGATCAGATGGCTTATCATGATAAAAAAAAGTAAAGATATACTGTAACAACAGCACAAATATACTGCATCCTCAATGCAGGTCTGCTGGGAGAAGTTCTGCCGCTACTGGGATGTTGAGGAGAAGTATGTGCCCCTGGAAGAGGGCCGCTACGTCATCACACCGGAGCTAGCCAGGGAGCAGATTGATGAGAATACGATTGGAGTCGTTGGTATCCTGGGCAGCACTTATAATGGAGAGTTTGAAGATATTGAGGGCCTGAATGACATGGTTGGTAAGTGCACTCTGCAGCCCATGCTTCACTCTTGGAGTTTGGTTTCTGCATTGATGGTTTGGCAGAAAGCCTTGAATGTGCAGAGTAGTGGGAGCTTTGCTGTTGGTGAGCCCTCTAATTTGCCGCCGGGGTATTGCCGATGATGGGTGGCAAGGGTTAATGCTGCATGCTACTAGCAGAAGCTGACACCACCTTGAAAGGTCAAAAGGCAGCACCTACTATGGCTATATATGCATTTCTAATAAACAGTGATATTGTGGACCTCAATGACAGTGTTGGTGGGTGGTTACATAAGCCAAGTTGCCCAGACGGTTTCTCACCGGGCTAGCAAGAGGACTAGATAACATAGGCGTTGATGATTGAGCGACTTGGTGCTCTTAGCTGTTGTAGCTGCCAGTTTTGCTGATGCTCTTTTGCGAACTCTCTTGCAAACCAAATGTCGCTCGAGCAGACGACAGTGTCCGCACCTGCTCAGTACTGGCTAGTCACGTGACGGGCAAAAAATTCATGGATGTCTCTCTGTCTTGATTCTCACTGTCCTGTTTGTCTGCTTATGCATTCAAAGCTGGCCAGTCTGAAACACTTGTGCGTGCCTTCAATGCTTTGCAGAGGAAGTCAACAAAGAGAAGGGCTGGTCAGTCCCCATCCATGTTGATGCTGCATCTGGTGGTTTCATCGCTCCGTTCATATACCCTGAATTGGCCTGGGACTTTAGACTCAACAACGTCAAGAGCATCAACGTCAGCGGGCACAAGTGAGTCAATGTTGCTGCGTAGTTGGCCAACTGTAACACGCATTCGGCACTGGCACTGCTTTGTCACTTTTGATTCAGTGCTGCCTGTAGCACATCAGCCTTGCAGCCGGTTATGTACAGTTGGCCTTACCGATAACCGTGTCTATCTCGCTCGCTGGCTAGTGCTGAGGGAAGCGGTTCTCAATCAGGTTTTCTATCAGATTGCTGCTTAAGTTGCAGATTAAGCTAAGCCCTGACCGGCAGGCTGACATGCAAGTAGCAGTGTGATCAGCCTGAGAACGGCTGACCTTCTATCGATAATGTAGCAAGCAGTGCAGCGTCAGTTTGCGCTTGCACCCTTCAAACAGAACAAAATGTCCTTCGGGTAGAGAGCAGCAACTATAGATCAGTACTCTAGGGCCATACTCTGGCCTGTCGGCAGCCAAACTGCGTGCTCGCATCTTGTTTGCCACCTGCCAGGGCTGCATTGAGCCTTGGTTACCTCAGAACCTCGGACTGGGGCCATGGGGGGAATAGCAGGCATGCTTGCACAGCTGCACAGCTGCACAGTGCCATCATTGCATCCATAAATCCAAATTTCCGGTTTCATGCAGATTGCAGGGTCCTGCTGGAGGATATTTTGGTCTTCTGAGCCATATTGTTGGCGGGTTTAGGCCTGGCAGGCTCCTCCAATGCTTCTAGGGCGCTATCATCTGATTTCAGCCCCTGACCTGGCGGTAATACTCCAGCTGCAAAGGCCATAACATCCTCAGAGCGGCTCTGGCATCTGCTGTGTACTGCTGTGTAGGTACGGTCTGGTGTTTGCTGGGATTGGGTGGGTGCTGTGGCGCGAACCAAGTGATGTTCCAGAAGACCTCGTGTTCCACATCAATTACCTCGGCACAGGTGATGGAAGGTTGTAATTCTTACCCAGAGTGATAGTATAAGCTGATATAGCCACATCAATTGAAAAGCTAGTGGTGAGACGCACATTTGCAGGTGTCGGCTGGCAGTGCTCTGTATGTCAAACGTAACTGCCGTCTGTGAATATCCAGTTGGCTTTGTATCTCCCAGCCTCCATACTGAACAACACCCGCACCTTCCTGGCCTGCAGATCAAGCTAGCATCACTTTGAACTTCAGTCGTGGTGCCAGCAACGTGTTGGGCCAGTACTACCAACTCTTGAGACTGGGGCGCACCGGCTACAGCCGCATCATGAGCAACCTGGACACTATCGCCAAGAGGCTGGCTGATGGTATCATGGACACAGGTTTGTACTGCTGCCCACCCACGATGGGGCTTTGCAGTGTTTGATAGAGCACTTTTTAATCATTCCATCAATAAGCCTGTGCCTCATAAGTCCTTACGCTGTGGCCCTGCAGCCTACTGGCCAGTTTTTCTCTATTGAAGCAGGCCACCTGCACATACATGTCTGCTGTGTCTGCAGGGACTGTTGAAACAGGTAGTGGGCACCGTAGCAGCCAAGGCTATACACAGCCGCACACAGTAGCATACCTGATGCTGCAACTCTAGGTTTGGGGCCACCCTTAACAGTCACTGAAGTGTTGTGAGTCGCTCAGGCCCTGTTTATGACTGCTGTTCCTGCAGGAGAGTTTGAGCTGCTGTCAAAGGATGAGGGAGTGCCCTTGGTGGCTTTCAGGCTTAAGAAACGAGTAGATGAAAACGGTAAGCCATGCATATGCTCTGGCTGCTACAGGCAACTAATGTACCACCTTAGTAGTCTTTCAAGAAGCTTTGTGCACAAGGATAGAGCAGCGGCAGCTGCAGCAGTCTGTGCCGTAAGCCAGATGTTGGCCTGCTGCTGGGGTTGACTTGCTGGAATATGAGAGAAGCGCAAGTGTGTACATGTATCCTTGCAGTGCAACAGCTTGCATTGTTGCAGCATACTACAACAACACTCTGGCATCTTCAGAGTCAATAGCTCGTTCTATAGCCATGGTTGCTTGTGGGTTTTCATGATATGGTACAGCTGTTCTGCGCCTGCTTATGTCTGTTGCTTTCGCCTGAAACACCTCTTACAGCCCAGCATTGCCTCATACCAGCCAAGTCACAACCATGACATAGATAGTAGCATGTTACATCTGTTACATATAACACACCCTGTTTGTTTGTCTGACGCAAGGTGATGATGTTGAGCGTGGCTATGATGAATATGATGTATCAGACCGGCTGAAGGAGCATGGCTGGGTGCTGCCAGCATACACCATGGCACCAAACGCAAGACATGTCAAGCTGCTCAGAGCTGTCATCCGGTGAGTTCAATCATTCGGTAAGATCAACATTGCAGACAACATCTGCTAGCTCGGCCCTGCCATTGTGGCACCAATGGCAGACATGCTACACTGTTCACCGCTCATATACGTTGCGTCATTTTTTGTGGGTATCACATGTACCAAGCCATGCCAAATGCAAGTGACTCGCATGCGCTGGGTGCAGCTGCCCCTAGCCTTGCAGAAGTAGTATAGCCTAGCCAGCTGGAATGACTTCGTTAGCTGCAGCAAATCCAAACCAGATGTTTTATGTACATCATGTGTATGGTGAAGACCTCGTCACCGGGTGTCATGCAGACTTGCAGCCATATCCTGATCGCAGTTGGTCACAGCACTGTTCAGACTTTCTACGGCAGACCAGGGCACAACTGTACCAAGCGTCGTGCTATATATTAGTGCTGAGTTGCAACGTGCTGTACTAAAACCTTTGCAGCCACTGCATTGAGGAAATGTTGTGTGGTCTTGCTTTGTACAAGAAGCCAGCCTGCTGTGCTTGTGCAATGTCCAAATCTGACTTCGCTTGCAAAGATTGTACCAGCCATAGTTACGGCTGAAGTCTGTTCGATTGCACTCGTGACCACAACCCCAAGTAAACAACCGAACATCAGCTTCCAAACCACCAGCACCCAAATCATCACGGGCATACCGCATTACGGAAACTAGATAATACACATCAACTGGCGCTGCCGCATCGGCTGCATGCTTTCTTCGATGCAGAGTTGATCACAGCATGACCCTGATTGAGAAGTTGATCGGTCACATCCATGAAGCAATGAAGATACTCAACCTACAGAGCAGCGTCACTCAGAAGAGGTTCTTGAAGCTGATGAGGCAGCAGACTCAGCCTCACAGGGCAGAAAATAACCCACATAGACTTGTGAAGACCACTAGTCAGTGCTGAGCATTCAAGGAGAGGTGCTAGGCTTTGGGGGCCAGTCTGTGCTGAGTAGAGCGGTGCCATGTGTGAGGGTGTTGTACTTCATTTACGGGGCACCTTGAAATTGTCAGTTTTGAAGGACTACAGTACTCCCAAATTTGCTCACATTCAAGATGTGTGTGCAACAGTGTTGTATTGATTTGCGTAATAGGTGACCATGCATACATGTCCTAGTCAGCAATTGCTTGATGCTTGTCAAAGTTGTCAAGGTGGCCACACTTGATCAATCTGCCCAAACACATGTCAAACTGCTGCTACAATACGTCATGTCAACACCTCAACCATTGCTGCAGTTTTTGAACAAGTGTTCTTCAATTGGCACGACTATTCCGAAGGAATGTCGTAGCCTGATGAGTCGTCGAAAACCTGGATATGATGGCCGACGTTCGCCGCACCGCCACCGAATAAGCTGTATTTTCTAGTAAGAAAGCTGATGGAAGTGCGCTCAGCGTGCGGTTTCACACCTAGGGGGAAATGCGGGGCGCTGGCGGGTGTTCGGCCTATATCTCGTGGCACAGGCTTGCGCTGCCGCTGGATAAAATTCAGTGGACATGACGCAGCTGTATTAGTTGCATGGCGGTGCGTGGTCGCAGCTGGAATTTGTTCAGCGTGAAGTATACACATGTGTGACATGTGTGGCATGTGTGAAATGTCGTCTGCAGCAGCCCACACTGGCCGACCATGCCGTTGTTACCGCAGTGTTGTGTTGAGTATGCGCATACCATGCTGTGGCTGCAGCAGCATTCGCTGCGCAAGTCATAACTGTTACGCTGTCCGGACCCGGTCACAGGTCCTCTGAAGGCTCGCCAGCAGTGCTTCACATCCTATTGCCCAGCTTGCTCATTGTATGATCTTATTTCGGAATAGGCACAGCTACGCGCGATTTTACCTTCGATCAGCGGGCCCTGGGATGAACCTAAGGCTGTAATACTTTTATTATCCCCGTCCGACCTGCAATTGGACGCCCTGTAGCTGAACACTACCTGCTAGGAGCACGGAAACGATGTGCTTGCGACCCTGTAGCTGTTGCGGGTGCGTGCTCCAACTGTTGCTGCAGTGTACGGTACATTCGAAGCATCAAAAGGCTCCAAGGTGTTTCACACCGAGCACACGAACGGCAGCCACTGCCCACCACTGGCTAGTCGTGCCCGGTGTTCACACCAGTGTGCCACACCCTGTATGTGGTCTGTGAGCACATGACAATCGGAAAAAGGCCTCACGTTTTTTTTGTGGCGGTGGTGTGCGCGGCCCAACCTCGGCCTGCGACTGCTTCATAACCCCCATGTCTTGCGTACGTATCATGTTTCACCAGCGGTGCCGACACCGGCACGTGGGCCACTTGGAGTCCCATAGTCCAGACTTGCAGCGTCATTACCTCCGATGCTATGCGGAAGTTCGCTGGTAGTGTACACGTTGGGGCAAACACCCACGTGGCCTTGAAACGTTTGACAGTCAGCGCTCTAGCTGGTGGTAGGTCTGTTCACCACAACTACTGCAGCCGCTGCAGTGGAAGTTCCCTGCTCAATTGTGACTCATGTTGGGCGTCTTGCTTTGTGTCACACCTTTCACAACCTTTCGGATATGATATGAGTGACATTTTGGCGTGAGTTGGGTACTCTTCTCCTTCTTGGCGTGAGTTGGCTTGATAACACCCCCACTGAGTGGGCTATTGCGCCTTGCAGGCGCCCCTGAGGGTGGTTTAATCTACGTGTGCCAGTTGGCTGAGCCAGTAAGTACAATCCCAAAGGCCTTGCGGCCAAAAAGGGTAATTCTTCTTCTTCTTCTTGTTTACCACATACATGTCCTGCAGCGCTGTCATGTTGGTGGACTGCCAGTCCACTCACATTGTGTGTCTAGGAACTTGAGCATGCGCATCAGGATGTCCAGGGGCCCTAGACCAGCCAAGTGCACACGGTTTGGGTGCTGCATACAGTTGGGAAAGGCCCGCGTCGGTGTCGCTCACCAATGGTACCAACGCCTGCCGCGGTCGAGAGGCCGGAGTGGCCGAGGACGCCGGAGAGGCCGAGGTAGTCGAGGTAGGTGTAACCCTCGTGGTGTGGTGGTAACATGTTGCCTTTGCAAGCTAAAGATCTGGTTCCAGTCCGAGAGAGGGTGCCCTGCGCCGCGGGGGTGGGGGGGGGGGGGACTACTATTGGATCATAGACAGCTGCGCTGGAGGACAATATACTGGATCACAGATCCAGGTCTCGGTGGTCACAGGCCGCCGGTATCTGCTATCAATGAGAAGGGTACCAACATCCCCGAGTCATCCGCTGGCTCGCTGGCTTGTGCCGGTAGGGTTTTGAACGCACACAGTATTGGTATTGGTAATCGCGCCAAGTAGCAACTGTCGGCGGCAACGAGCGTCAATTGTTGGAGCAAGGTTGCGAAGCAGCATTGCATTAAGCTGAGCTGAGGCAGGTTCACAGCGAGCTAGCTCAGCGCTGAGGGCCAACGCGAGGTCGCGGGTGTAGTTTCGCCGAGTTTGTGCAGCATGTTGGAGATTAAGCTGAAGGACGAGACGTCCACGATTTCGGTTGATTGCAGACTTGTGCAACTTTTCTCGAACGTTGCTGCTGATTTGCCGGACGGTGCCACTGTGTGGGACCTGAGTGGTTTGCTGGTCGAAGGTGACCCTGTTGACCGAGGTACACTGATAGACTGGCTCAACATTGTGTACAGACTGGTCTACGCAAATGATTACGAGTCCATAGGTGGGAATGCTTCTCTGACTGTGGCATGAGGGTACTACCCAGAGTACTCTGCTGCAAATGCACAACAGTCAGCTGAACAGGCTACGCACTGCAAGAGCAGCTGTTACACATGTATATCTCTGCCGATTCTCAGGTTGTACAGCAGCGTGTATTGGCCTGTTGTGCTTTGCAAAGTGCTGGGATCGCAAATGCCTGCGCAGCCATTTACTGGCTGTGCAAATGCCTTCCGCTCATGCTCAAACCTCAGGGCTGGGCACAGCCCAATCCAATGCTGCAGGGTGCTCCCAGGCTGCGATCCTCACTGCGGCCGACTCAAATGCTGCTGGCCGTTGCCGATGCCAATTTTGCCTCATGGTACTGCTGCTTCTGCTTGCAGACAAACAGCACATGACAGTGTCAGGGCTGGTCCGGCTGTTGGCCTTTGCAGACGCAGTTGGTTCCACTGAAGGAGTGATACAATCAGTCCTTGCTGGCATCAAGGCAGCTGGGTCACTCAAGTTTGCAGTGTTGGTGGGCGGCATGACGTTGCCCACGCTCTTTAACCACAGCGAAACTGGGTACTATTGGGAGGACAATGGGAGTGGGCCACTGCACCTAAGGAGCATGGATCAAGGTGGCAAGCCTGCATATAGGGTGCTAATCGCAGAGCGTAGTTTCAAACGGCAGATCTTGGACCAGGTGTCTAGCCAAGTCGAGCAGTTGTTGTATTGGTCTATTAAACTAGGGCTGATCTCGCTGCACAACAGTGTACAGAGCCTTATCAGGAGCAGCGCGGCCGGACCGCAGGGATATGAAGCCTTATTCACAGTGCCAACGTTAAGCAGCGATGTGTACACACCTAGAGTACTAAATGCCATGTGCCATGCACCAGAGGCCATCAAGCAGGCCTGGATCAGCCACCTAGTCAAGCATTAGCCCCATCATCTGTGCTGTCGATTTGCTGGGCCTGGGCAAGCCTGGGCACCACAAAGTGCTTGCCAGACATAAGATCAAATCATTACTTGCTATGTGAACGTTATGTCACACATGGTGATGCACGGCTCAGTAGCACACTAATACAGGGCAGAGGGCAGTTGTACCGGCTTGTTTGGCTTCGATGGTTGCTCATAGCTAAACCTTTTTATGGTAAGCAGCCTGGCGTCAGGTTTTCGGTTTTTGCGTCTGCACTGATCAAACTCATGAGTTGGGCCTCTGGTGAGCAGCAACACTGCGCTCGAGGTCTCAGGACTGATTCAGGCGAAACTAGCGCGTTCCCTCCGAAGTTCCCGCCAAGAGGCCGGGCAGCAAAAAGTCCTTCAGACAAAATGGCAAAATCGAAGGCAATCCTTCAGACAATCACAGTAGTTACAGTAATGATGACATTATTGTGGTTAGAACGTGCCATGTGTCGCCTGCTGCCAGGGAAACTAGAGTATAGAGTTTTTGCCGTGCAAGGCCTTACCCTAGGGTTTGGCCGTCCCGCTACTCATGCGCGAACGCAGCATCGCTGACATCGATTGAAGCGGGCGACCACCGCTTTAGCCGTGAGAAGAACATAGGCATAACTTATCAAGGCTCTCGTGCGGCAGCTTTCGCTTTTCATGAGCCCAATTGATCAATTGGGCTGCAGGGAAATGGAAGTGCGCTTACAGCAGCAGAAAGGCCATGCATAGTGCGCAACGTTGTCAGGTTAACCTCGGACAGCTGTATTTGGTGCCTTTGCAGTGCGGATGGGCAAGACGACAGCACCGGGTATTCGCGCCATGCATGCTGTCATGTGGGTCTAGCAACATAACAACAAGTACGCTCAGGTTCTTCAAGGGCCCCAAGACCAGCCTAGTGCACCAAGTCTGGGAACCACATACAGTTGAGAAGGCTTTGACTAGCTCCTCTGGCAATGTTTTATAATCAACTGACTGCCATTGAGAAGCTAGTATCCTCACTTACGCGTACGCACTCGTACCTGCCTTGATGTATCAGCCCCAAATGTTCATATTTGACAGTTCTATAGTAGGTACTGTATTCTCACTATATTAGGATAATAACACCTGCTGAAGCCACCGTATATGATCTATCACGTGACTGACACCACTGTATGATAAGTGGACAAGACTGCGAGGTTTTGTGAACATACTGTCAATAGTGCTGGCTTGCCGTCAACTAAGAAAGCAACGTTAACTGCGCAGCTGGCATGTTGCATCAAATGTGGAAAAAACCGAAACATCGTATACACATAGTATGTGGCAAGCCCTTGTGCCAGCAGTGCCAAATCATAGAGAAACCTCATGGAATTCACAATAGCTCATGCAAACTTGACAACGGCCACCTGGCAAATACCAAGCATGAACTTCATGTACACCATGCTACCACACTCGCTCCTCACGCTAGGTGTCACTGCGAGCTGCACACCAACACTGCCACTAAGCAAAACCCCTTGCACCGACATTCTACTGCCCTGGCTGCCACACAGCAGCTACTTTCAAGTCGCTTTCACTGCTGCACTTTGCTTTGCTTGATAAGCTTGCACATCGCCTTGTGTTGCGGCCAGTGTGCTCGCTGACATGCTTTGCTGCAGTACCTTGCCACCTCGCAACCCTCACAAACACAACTCGGACCATTCACCACAGCCCACTCGCTGCTGCCGTCCAGAGTCCCGCAGGTGACATTGTTGCAACACCAACGCAACGGTACTGCTCCACACACCAGCAGTGCTGACTCGCACACCAGCTGCTGCAGCTGCCAAATGCCCCAGGTTTCAAAGAACCCTTTGAGCTGCTCAGCACTTTCTGACGACATCGCCCTTGCTGCTGCAGCCAGTGCGTCTGGCTTCAGCCCTAAGGTGACCAGAGAATCCACTGTGTGAGGGTTCAGAGCCAGAAACAGTGCGTCCAGCTGACCAAGCTTGGCTCGTACCTCACATGTTAGGTGCAAGCTGGAGGACAACAGTGCATACAGCTGCTGCTTACGGATTGCATCAAGCTGGTTCCAGCCTAATATTGTTTCTGGTATTACGGCTAACGTGAACCCGCTGCTGCTGCTGCTGTTGTCTGCAGGCGAGACAGCTGCATCCGAGAAACCTGGGCAGCAGTCCTCGAGTGCTGAGGCCAATTGGTCGCATGCAAATTTGGTGAGGTTTGCCCACGTTCGCAACGGTCTGATGTGATTCCGAAGCCAGTTCACCTTGTGATTGGCGGTCTGGATTGTTACTACGTCCTGGTCTGTGGGCTCATAGTTTAGGTAGGTGTCAAGCAACCCTGCCGTGTGCACGACAGTCCGGGCCAACAGAAGTAACCAAGGAGCCACAGGTTGTGCCAGGCTCCAGGGCGCGGCGGTAGAAGCTCCTTCGCTGCTGCTGCTGCTGCTGCTGCCGCGGTTGACCTCTGATATCCCGCTGCTGCCACCGCCAGCCTCACAGCGCTGCTTGCCGTCACCACCACCACCACTGCTGCTGCTGCTGCTATCGGCACGCCCACCAGTCCTGCCATCGCTGCTGCTGTGACTGGTGCTGGTTGCTGCTATCGTCGCTTGCAACATGTATCCAGCTGAACATACTATGGTTTCAACATACTCAACATCAGTTGCAGCGCTGGCGGCTCCCTTGAAAGCAGCAGAGCCTGCTGGCCCTGCCGCTCGCCAGCTGACAATCACCTTAGTTAGGCTGATCATTAGGGTGAACAGCTGCCGCTGCTCCTGGCTGCAGGACGCTGCATCAGCAGCGGACAGCAGTAGGGGGCCCTCTGTAGTGCGCGATTCTCCGGGCATCAGCAAGTCCATAACATACGACAGCAACTCATACTTGCTGGAGGAGGTCGTGGCCTTGCTGTCAGAGGCATCAGCTCTGCGGCCAACATCGGTGCCGGCGCCGGTGCTGCCGCTGTTCCCAAACATGCTACTACTGCTGGACCTAAGCCACTGCTCTAGCTGGGCTGCGATGTCCATAACATAAGGCTGCCAGGGTTGGTAGTTTGGAATGTTTGCCAACTGACGTAGAATCTTCAGTATTATCAGCAGACAGCGGTTGCCGACAGCCTGTGCCCGGGATTGCATAGCACCAGCTGCTGAGCTGCTACTGCTGCTCGCACTCCCTGTGGCTGCTGCTACATCTGCATCCCCTGCCGCAGCAGCTGATGCAACAGCCACCCTGTTGTCACCCGCTGTGTCTGACCCGCTGTGTTGAGCTGCTGTTGTGGATTGCTGTGCTGCTAGACTAGGGCACATCACAGCGGCTGCTATGTGCACTTGCAAAGACTGGAGCAGCTCCCCAATAAGAAGATCCAGCCCATCTGTACCCCCAGCAAAACTCTCAGCGCACATCTCGTGTTCAAGGCGCCAGCAAGAAACAGCCCTGCCGATCAGCTGATATATGCTGATATGCATCTGCAGCACAGCTGGCCCCTCTGCATCAATCCACAGCGGTGGTGCCCCCAGCAGCAGCTGCGGCAGCACATGCAACGCACGGAGGTTGCTGCGCTCTACTGGCCCCA
>NSMO01002109.1:0-10224 GCA_002588565.1 Coelastrella sp. UTEX B 3026
CATATTCCTTAGGTGCTAAGGAAATATGTGACATATTCCTTAGCACCTAAGGAATATGAGGGAGAATACTCTGTCATATTCCAGGGAAGGATTCCCTACTTTCAGAGCAATATGACCATAATACCGGGATAATATCAGGTTGTGCACTCTACTGAAGTGCATTTGCTGAACAACAAGCGCCCAGAACCAGTAGCAGCTGCGGTTCAAAAGTGGTGGCAGGGCTCGTTGATAGCGGCTGTGAGCAGCAGCAGCTGCTGGCCAGCAGTCAACCATCAGCAGCTGCATAGGCTCTTACCTAGGTCTTACAACAATGATACACACCACAACGCTACGGCCTAACGGCTATCAGCTCGCGCCTTCAAAGTGTATTTATAAACCTTGCTCAACAAGCACAAACCGGCTATAGCTAAAATATACTAGCTGCAAATGATCTTACCGAGGTGGTACGACAGGATTGAGTCCACAAGCACTGGGCGTGCCAGAAGCTCCTGGAAAGTAAGCCCCATGCCGTCCAGAAAATTTTCAACCGCCTACAATCATTCAATACAGTAGCAATGGGTTTGCGGATCAGTCATGCTATCACCAGTTGCAGCGTGCTCTGCATTGAGGTCATTAGGCAACTCAAAGTGATGTATGCATTGTACACTACTGGCATACAGTTACTACCCTGGGGCCAGAACAAACGTAGCATGTCTGCCTGCTAGAGCGATTGAAGTGGTTCCAACTTTGGCACACTGGCGTTTGGGTCATGTGAGAGGGAAGCCGTGAGTATGTGTGTGGAGCTGCCAGGGGCACATACACCTCGATAGCCCCCTCCATCACAAGGTAAGCTTCACCATCTATTGGAAGTCACAGACATGCTTCAACAACAGCAGATACTTGGTTCTTGCACGCAGCGGCCAGCCTGAAGTTGCAACAAAACATTTCTTGCACGCAGCGGCCAGCCTGAAGTTGCAGTATCCTTACCCTGTCCGTGGGTGCGAACATGGTTGCATGTGTGGCTTTGTCGTCAGCTACGATTCCAAGGCTCGCAATCATTTGGCGCCATAAGCGGTTGTCTGATGCAGAGTCGAGTGCATCAGCCAGAGGGTCTTCAGCTGCCTGAGACCAACAGCAGCAAACACGCAGCAGCATGTGCGGATGTGGTCAGCAGCTTGTTGTGCAGTTATTGGGCTTGGCAACAGGGTACTTGTTTGTGGGCAGTGACGCTGCTAGCGCTGGCAGATCTGGGCCGCTGGCCTTGATTTGCGGTGCTGCTGAATTGGAGGTTGTCTGGATATTTCTGAGTGTCACTGAGATTATGATGAAGAAGCCGCAACAGCACAGATCTGGTTCATGCTACGGCGCATGGGTCAGCTCTCGCGGGGTAAGCGCTGTGCTTCTTACCTCGATAGTGATCGGTGACCACAGCAACACGCAGGACACCAGCAGCAGCGAGAGGCGACTCATCCGGCTGAACTTGAGTGCTACTTGCGGGTTGTTAGCACCACGGGGTGAAATGTGCAGCTTTTCCTTGCTGCGCACAGGCGTGATGGCCACGTCGGTCGACGAGAGTCCTGTTTGCGCCTTTTATTATCTTTGATGCGATGTGTATTGCGCTGCAATATAAGCCTGTGCGTGAGCAAAGCTGTCTGCGTGCGGTGTAACTAACGGAAGATTCGCAGGCGACCTTGCCACAGGTTCGTCGCAACAAAGATTGGCCATCTGGCTCTGGTTCGCTTGTTTGGAACCGTTAGCTAAATCTGAGTTAGTCTGGCGGGTGACCCGTGAGCTCAACGGAGCACAAGCTGGAGACGTGCCTCTCGCCACAGGCTGTGGCCCACAGCAGCTGCTAACGTGCCAGAACGCCAGCATTAGCTGCCACAGCAGCTGCCAATACTGTCAGCACGATCTCCTGCTGATTATTACTAATGCCTGTACTGCGGCCC
The DNA here is from genome assembly GCA_002588565.1 of Coelastrella sp. UTEX B 3026. Classification (NCBI taxonomy): domain Eukaryota; kingdom Viridiplantae; phylum Chlorophyta; class Chlorophyceae; order Sphaeropleales; family Scenedesmaceae; genus Coelastrella; species Coelastrella sp. UTEX B 3026. The sequence goes on from NSMO01002109.1 coordinate 1,929, forward strand.
GTTCGCACAACACAATGCGCACCAGTAAGGCGCCTGTAAAAGAGACTGAGCCAATGCAAACAGTAAGGCGCCTGTGCTGAGTTCTGCCTGTGTGCTGTTGCCCTACTTCAGGTGGCCGCATAATCCTCTAAAACAGGCATGACGCAAGGGATGCCAGGTCACGAGTTGCACATCAGATCGCAGCTGCGATAGGGGATAGGGTGCCCCCAAGTGCCCCAAGTGCCCCCAAGCAGGCCACAAAGCAGACCACCAACATAGACCTAGCCTGCCCCCACCTGTGCTGGCCTGTAAATGCCACAGAGGGCCCAAGAGATATGTTGACTTCAGGCAGCATTTTATGCTTTTCCACTTCCAAATCTGGCAACTTTAATGTTGCAGTTCAGGACCCTGGTTGGGGTTTGTTGTTGGGTTATGAGGTAGTCATTTGATCGTTGCATGATGTATACAGCTCAGCACGCCGTTATCTCTTTTGCTGTGGACGTGATTGCAGTATGCTGGCTGTTATGAAAGCAGCAGCAACCCACCTGTCATGATTACGTAATGGGTTTTACTGGGCAGCTGGAACATGCAACACTGTTGTAAGTGGACTGATTAATCAGAAGAATATTCTGCACTGCATGACTGTTGGCGAAGGTGTTCAAGATGTTACTTGTCGGTTTCATTATGTTGGACTCGACAAGCTATTGTCTCCCAAGTGTTATGAACTGCCGAGCTGGATGCAGTACAGGTACCGTACCTGTACTGCATCCAGCTGGTTGGTGTTGGTGACCACCGATGCATTGCAGCTGGTTGGTGTCACATATTGCACGTCATATGACATTTGAAATGCCTTTGCCAGATCATTGACGTTACAAACGCGTTCTGATTGACCATCATGGCCAAGTGGTCAGGGTAGCCACTGCCGATACAAGGCTTGACAAAAGCCGCTGGGGTTTGCATGGGTGGCGGTTCATGTCGTACGGACTGCTGGAGATCAACCACCAGACTCAAGCACAACTACTTCTATATGTCCAATTGTTGATTTGGTCACAGCATGTCTGATTGATTATTTGGTCACAGCATGCACGGTGCACGTAGTCTTGTGTGGGCTGTTGCCTGGTGAATCTGCGGCAACTGCTCCGTGCGTACTCAGTGCAAGCTTGGCCATGGAAAGCTATACCAATTCTGGTAAGCTTGCTGGTTGTCCACCAGCGGGCTTCAGTTGACATACACACGTTGATATCGCACACAGACCATGCCATAAGTCACCACAGTGTGAAGTGACAGATGCGGCACATAAAGTATTTCTTCCGTTACCTTTGACAAGCAGCATGCAGCACTCATGGGTCAGCAGCAGCATAGCTAAAGCAGAACAGATGACCAGCAACAGATATAGCAGCTAATAAGCACAGACAGACACACTTCATCAGCAACTTACACACTGTTTGAAATATCTGCTGGTGACTTCTGCTGATGTGCAGGAGTCGAAGGCCCCAAAGATAGCAAGCTTTGCAGTCAAGGCTGTACTGCCAGCCCTCCGAGGCAGTGCCCGGTGGTAGCTCTCAGTGAGAGACTTCTCGGGGAAGCAGCTGCACCACAGGGACTGAGGTTTCCCTCCAACAGGCAAGCAAGATGTGCAGCATAGGCAGCACAGTGGACTTTTGGCCCATGGGGGGCGTCTTGGGGTGTAACCCATGGACTAGCAAAGTAGCAGTGCTGGTAGTGGAGGAATTTATGAAGGGTGCCGCTGGCATCAGTAAGGCGCCGGCTTCAAGGCCCAGCCGCCAAAGTGCAAGGAGATGATCATGTTGTTTGCTGTGTTTGACTGGTTAACCAATCAGAACGTTCTGATTGGCCAGTAGCGGCAGCGCTGCTCACAACTTGTTAGTATTGAAGGAGAGTTACTTGTTGTAGGTCACAACCGAACAACACCGTTTCCGTGCCGGGCAGTCATGGTCCTACACTGTAGCAGTAGTAGTACACTGTGGCAGTGCTGTGTAGGCCAGTGTTATTTCTGTCTGTTTTACTGTCTGCGTCTTTCGAGCCAGTGTCTTTGAGTCTGCAAATTGGCGCAATAATTGTGTTGCAAGGCTGGGCTAGTAGTGTAATGTTGCATCAATGGTTGGGAAATCAGTGTGCACTGATGCACATCATACATGCAGTGCTCATCAGAGAAAGTTCTGCAACAAGTTCTGCAGCACTCTGCAACAAGTTCTGCAAAGTTTTGCAACAAGTTCTGCAGCACTCTAGAAGCAGGAGCAGAAGCATACATCGGGTGGCGGCCCCTTGCATGTAATTTACAGCAGTTTGCTTGGCATACCATGTTGCATGAGCTAAACTTCACTTGAAAAGCCCACTTCTCAACAGGCGCTCGCCAATGTGCTCCTGATCATGCGCCAAGCCGCACCCTAGGTTTAAACCTTTTCTCAGAGCTGTTTTTGATAGGATGATAACGAAAGTTGCTCACAACCCGCCTGCCACAGTCTGCAACATTGGGCGTGGGGCCGATGGCTGTATGGCTATGGCTGACTGCTAGCACTCAACATTACTCAGAGCTGTCCAAGAACCAGCCCACTGTTCTATCAGCTCAACAAAGACATAGGCGGATTTACCTAAGTGCACGCCTGTAAAAATGGGACTGCTTAGTTCTAGGTCCAGTCAGCGAGTGACTGGCTGCTGGTGGCCTTACTATGACATGACACTTAGCACAAGTTACAACTCAGTTGAGTCAGACATACAACAAGCACTGCCAACAAGGACTAGATGCATAGCTTAGTAACCAGTCAGCATCTAAAGCTCAAAGTTCCCAAGACCCCAGCACATCTGACAAAACCCTAATGTTAGGGTTTGTTCAAACCTCGGCTCCCGGCCCCAGCACACCCCAGCTCCCAAAACCGCAGCACATCTGCGAAGCCCCAGCACACCCCGGCTCCCGGCCCCAGCACACCCCAGTTCCCAAACCCCAGCATAGTATGTTTAACAAGCTGCGTTAATTACACATGCCAGCTGGTGGGATAGAGTCTGTACACTCCGACTAGGCACAACATCAAGCACCTTCTTCCCTGGCACACTCAATGCTAGTTGGCAGCTAGCATGCATAGCTGCAGTATCATAAATATACGGTATGTACGGCACATACGACTGATGATGCTCAGATGGCTTGCTTAACCTGCTTCTACCAGCGAGAGTGTAACAAGAGGTAAGCTGGGAATGTCTCGACGGCCTTACACCCGTGGTAACTCGAACAAACAATGTTGGTATAGCTTCAATCAAAAATTCGCTCAAACCACGGGTGTTACATAGCCCACGCACACCAGCTTCGCTGTTGCGGCTGATGCTGCTGCTGCTGCTGCTGCTGCAGTTTCAACTGTTAGCCCTGTTGATCAGCCTGCGTCTCCGACCCTGCAGGTGCCCTGGCATGCTGCTTGTGCCCTGGCATGCTGCTGCCCGGCTAGCAATGCTTATGGTATTGCTGCTGCTCCCGATACTGCCGGTCTGTGGGCTGCAATCCAACGTGCTGCTGCCACCGGTGCTACTTTGCAATTCGCTACTGTGGCTGCTTGTTTGTATGCAGCTAGTGCCACTGCCAATGCTTCCAGCAGTGCTGCTGCTGCTGCTGTTGTGCCTGTTATTGCTGCTGATACGCCTCCGCCTACCCTGGTGCTCTGGCTTGCTGCTGCCCGGGCTATTGCTCCTGACAGTATCGATGCTGCTGGCCCCGTTGCTGCTGATTTGTGACTCACTATCACTGCCACTGCTGCTGCTATTACTATTGCTGCTTGTTTGTATGCTGCTAGTACTACTGCCACTGCTGCTATTGCTACTGCCACCAGTGTTACTGCTATTGCTATTGTTGCTGGTCTTAGCGACTCTGCTATTGATTGACCTGACTTTCTGCTGAAGCTGAGGATGTATGTCACCAGGCAATCTGCTGCTGCTGCTGCTGCTGTTGCCATTCCTCTGCACAAGTATGTGTGTACCAAATAGCCAGGCCATTCTATCGAGCCAGGCATCCGGCCACGTGGCCCTTTCACCGCCGTCCCCTGTAGCCAGATCTACGATCTTGACGAAGTGCTGATTGTATATTTCCTTCTGAACCTTGCCGACGTTCTCGTACCGGCCCGCCGGCCGACACTTGAAACAGATACACTGCGTGTCCTGTACGCCCGGCAAGTCTGTAAATACGTACGTCGGCTTCTTGGGGTGCGTTATATGAGCGTACGAACACCAGCAGTGCAGAGTTCTGTATATAGGCCCGCCCTCGTGCGCCAGGTAAGGCTGCAGGAACGGCCGCTCGCCGAGATTCTGCTCCATAATCATCTTGATTTGACCGGGCTTGAGCCTGCCATTGGAGGCTGCAACTTCCTGTCTCGTGAATTTAATAGGTATCTCATCGTTACTCCAAGGGTTCTCCATTAGTAAGCAGCTCGGTACGGGTTTCTTCGTAACCGGGTGGGCACGGTCGGCGTCTGCGCAGACTGTTTTGATTGTGCTGTAGAGCTGCAGGAATGCTATGACAACTCTGTCCGACGCGATCACCTTTCGCCTGGTTAAGCAGCAGCAGAGCAGCAGCAGATCTGATTCAGCACACACTCTGCCTATGAGCCAATGTTGCAAAGAGCTGCAAACATCTGTGTTTGCTGGCTGAGCAAGCTGGGCGGCTTGAGCACTGAGTAGCAATACAAACAATCATTGCAGTGCCAGCCGTCACTGCAGCAGTTGCTACTGTGGTCACCAACAATACTTGCAGTAGTTACTGCCCGATGTTTGGTGCTGCCAGCACTGCTGGCACTACTGATGGCGCTATTGCAGCCGTGATGGCTCCGAGCCATGTCATGCGAATTGGCCACTGAAACTACTAGTGCCTGCAACAGCATATGCAGAAGTCTATCATGGAAGTACGACAGCATTCTGAGCTGTAGCTTATCAGACCATGCAGCCAGGTCACGTGGTCTGTTTGGAAATAACACATGATTGCTCAGTAAGCTGCACGGCAGCTTTGTGGCAAACCTCAGCTTTGCATGGCTTGAGCCACGCGGCAAGCAGTATCCGCTGAGGTTTTATTAACCAGTGATGCCTTCTCTTCATGCTGCTAGCTGGCCGTAGACATAAAGTAGCTGTATGCGTTGTCACAGCAGTAGCCCACGAATGGCCCTGCTAAGATTCACTCGGGCCGAGTACAGTGTACCAAATGTGTCCTTACTGATCCCGCACTGCCGGTTGACACGTACCTGAAAGCTTCTGGGTTTGGCTCTATGATAGTCGGCAGTAGCCACCTCTGGCAGTTGCTGTACATCGTACACGGAGGCCCACCCATCACCATCACGCCATCAATGACTGGTCCACTGCCATCTGTGGACTGCTGCAGCATCCGCTGCACAAACCGCAGCAACTGGCCATGCACCACGGAGTCCGTTACGCTGCCATTGATGAGTAATGTCCTGTTTTCGTAGTCCGGGATGCCGTATACTGATTTCTCTGGGGCCCTTTTGATGGATTTGGGGTCCAGCTCTACTGCTGCATATGCTGAAACGCGGATGCCGCTGCTACTGCTGTTGAGTCGTGCTGCTAGGCGGCCTCCAGAGTAGCTTCCAGCAAAGATCTCGACCACGAGTAGGTTGGTGACTGTTGCTGGGGCGCATCTGGCAGTGGTGATGCTCATGGTGGTGGCTGGAAGGGGTGCAGACCCGCTGCTGGGGCTGCTGTTGCCGCTGGCCTGACTTGCATGGCTGAGGTCGCTGGGTATGCTGGCAGGAATTCGTGGCTGCTGATGCCGTACTGCTTGCTCTGGATCAGCTACCGCGGTATCCAACGTACTGATGCGAAGTAGCTGCTTTCTGGTTTGAATCGTGCGTGCTGCATGCTGTGGGACCTGCTGGTGGCGCAGCCTGATGGCAGCTGTCTGAAGACCTGTGAAGCCACAGCACAGAATAAGCACTGCGGTATAGGTCGAGAGCGTTTAGGTAACGTATGCTTTCACACAGCAGGTCCGGCAGGGGCAGTGTGTACGTGTGCCCTGTCGCCAGAGCAAGCAAACAAGCGACAACAGCAGCTGAGCAAGAGCAGCCCTGCCCTCTGCACCGCGCGTCAATGGCCCGATGCCTTTGTATTAGTTTGTTTCACCTCGACTATGCAGTGCCCGAGAGTGCGGCACACTCTGGCCGCACGGTCCTGAACTCAGCAGCATCTTGCGTAAGTTGTTGCCTCGAACTGCCAAAGTGCCTCGGATGCCTTCCAGAGCCTGAATCTAAGCGTAAAGTACAACCTGTCACTATTTTGCGCTTGCATATCAGAGATGGAACGCTCTGCTGGGGCACAACGGTGGTCGCAGGCTGGCAGGTGTTTTGCAGGACTGCCGTGTATGTCGCAGGAGCCTGCCAACTATTTGGGTGGTGTATAAAACTAAACAATCTGCAGGATCATGTGTGACGCCGTGCTTAGTCTCGGCCAAGGGCCTCGAGGCGCCAAAAGGCGATACAGACGGTCGTAGACCGCTTTGAACGTTTGTTAACACGACCTCAGGGTGATATAATTGATTATGGTACCAACACGAATATAGCAATAATGCTTAAGCGGGCGATATGAACTCGTACGGCTCCGCCATTAAGTGCCAGTGGGCACTGCCCACTTTGCGCCAAGTCAAGAGGACGGCCCACAGCCCTGAATATCAACAGCACTGCTGTTACCAAGGTAGACCTCAGATGCTGCCAACGAGATGCTGCCGCTACTGATACATGTGCGCTGGCTGTCGCATGGCCTGCCTGCGCAAGGTCACAGCAGTCTGCATGCATGGCATGCCGTCTCCACAGTAACCCACATCTCGCTGGATACGGCATGCAGACGCCTCTTCAAATGTTTGATGATGCTCACATTGCAGCCGACCCCTTGTCACCCTTATCTTGTTGAGTTTGATCGGCGGTACGCCGGTGATTGGCACATACTGGTGGAGTCTGCCGACAGGGATCAACCAAGCGATTGCCTGATTATGTTCTGCCCTGCCATGATCACTCCCTGACATATTGAGCCCAAGGTGATAACCTATTACACGCTTGGTAGCCTCCATGTGCAGTGCAGACCATGCCAGCTTTACTTTTGCGCAGGGGAACCATTCCAGCTTTGAGTACACCAACACAGGAAGGCACCCTGAACTTGAAGTCTCAGCAAAACTGAACCCCGCTGATGCCACCACAACACCAAGGAACCCCCTCCGAACTCGAATGCACACAGCCAACTGAGTGATCCTATCATTGCTGCTGCTGCTGCTGCTGGTGTTCCAAAAGAGCCTGCTTCAACAGCGGACTTTTACTTCTCCGCAGCTCTGCCATGATAGCATCTACTGTCGGTCGCTGCATGTCTGTTGCCGGTGGTGTGGAGGCTCGATGTCCATTCACGGACGCTGCTGGCGCTGCTGCTGCTGCTGTTGGCAGGTGCCCGGACGGCGGAGTGCCAGCCCTACCAGCACCCCCTTCTGCTGCTGCTGCCTGCTGCTGTGGTAGAGAGCCTGAGAGGCCCGTTGTCACCGCACCCCCGGATGCTGCTGCTAACGCTTGTAACGCTGCTGCTGCTGCTTGCTGTATGTTGGCAGGTGGTGTCCCCGTTCGTACTGCCGCTGCTACAGCCTGCAAAGCAGCAGCTGCTGCTGCATGCTGGAGATCTGCTGCAGGAGGGGTGGAGCCCCTACTTCTTGCGCTCGCTACTGCTGCTGCTGGTGCTGCTGGTGTTAGCTGCAAAGCAACTGGCGGTGCTGCTGCTTGGGACACTGCTGATGCTGGTTGAAAGGCAGTAGCTCGATGGGGTACATCAGCACGGGGTGGGGTACCAGCCCTGCCTGACAGCAACAACCCCTGCTGCTGCTGCTGCTGCTGGTGCAAGCCTTGCAAGCCCTCCAAGGGTGGCGTGCCTGCCCTGCCAGACTGTGATGCACCCTGCCGCCGCTGCTGCTGCTGCTGCAATTGCAGGCCTTGCAACCCCAAGGCCGGTGTCCCAGAGCGCACTGCAGCAGCAATAGCTTGCAAAGCCGCCAGCTGGCCTCCTAGCTGCCCTGCTGCTGCTCCTGCTGCTGTTGTAGACTGCTGCTGCTGCAGAGGTGGAGTCGCTGCACGAACAGCAGCAGCAGCAGCAGCAGCTTGTGATGTGGCAAGCTGCTGCAGGATAGGTGGTGTGGAAGCCCTGAGCCTTTCTTGCAATATAGCTGACTGTAGAACTTGCAGCCCTCTGCTTACTGCCACGCCAGCGGCCTCCTGCTGCTGCTGCTGTTGTTGTTGTTGCTGCTGCTGTAAATGCTGTACACCATTCAACCCGAGCAGCTGTTGCAAGG
>NSMO01002110.1:4851-15087 GCA_002588565.1 Coelastrella sp. UTEX B 3026
GGTGGCAGTAGTTTGGTTGCCAGCAGCTTAGCTTGTGAGTGTGCATGGTTGGTTCATGTGTATCATGCTCTTTTTGTGAATCACATGATTTCCAGTACATTCTTATCATAGAACAGCTTTTATGCACTGTTTGTACGCACTGCTGTATTGCCCAGCACCTTCTGTGCTGGTGACCCATCTGGTCACCACTTCAAGTCCCAAGTGGTACCATAACTATGTCTGGTGTATGTTCTGGGCGTTGTATGCGCATGAATTGATGGTATGAACTGCCGTAAGAACCTCTGTTCAGCTGCCTGGTCCAGTTTCTTTCGGGCGCCGGAGCAATGGGCAGTTATGCTCTGCTGCTGTTACAAATGGCAAAATAACAGCCAAGTTTGACCGGCCCATTTGTGATCATATGTTGACATATGGCCATGATACTTCGCATATGACATATTCACATGCATTATTATTGTGTCACGGAATTTTAGGCCCGTCTGGTAACCTTCTTTTTGTGGGTGCAATCACTAAGCAGCTGCTTAGTGATGGTGACCCTGCAGCCTGCCAGCAAGAACACGGAGAGCACCGTAAGCTTGTAAACAACGCGTCTACTACCCTACAGGCTACTTAGTGCTTCTGGTTGGCCTTTGGCCTTTGCGGGAACAGGATTGGAGCGAAGAATGCTGCCTGCCAGTTGGCTTGCAAGCGCACACGTGCACGTTTCACCGCGGGCAGCTGGTCCAGCAGAGGAGACAAACGCTTAGCATATGATTGCAGATACCAAATGATTTCGGGAGGTTGACAGCTGAAATGACCGGGAACCGAAACGGTGCGGTTCGTCTTTCTCGAGGCAGGGTTACTGTGAAGGATGTCACTCTTCACGATATAAGCAGCCTGTCTATGCCTTAGCATGAAATATTTGGATACTCTGCACAAGCTGAATATGTTTTAGTCATAGCAGGACACAGGGCCTCCCCGCAACCGTCCAGCGTGTTGTTGGTGTTGCAGTAACTCGTACCAACGTGAACAAGCGCAGAAAAAGCCTCAACTGGCTCGGCAGAAAAGCCCTGCAGGTGTGAACAGCCTCGCATACACACAGCATGGCTGTCTTGCTACTGCCCATGTTTGCCACTGCTTGGCCTCTACAGAGCTGTATGCACGTGACAAGTCTTAGCTCCGTGATTCATTGCTGGTTTGCTCACAACCCTTCAGGTGAAGCTGGAAGGCCACTCGGACCACTCGGACTCGATTAGCCGCGAACACACAGTGTTCACACAGCACGGTGCCAAAAGCGCCAGAAAATTTTCTACGAAGGGCCATCATATTGCTCAGCGGCACAAACCCCGAACGATGTGCAGCAGCAGCTCCAGTGCGAGCCCTGGTTGGAAGCTGCTTACAGGCACCAAGAGAATTGTTGCTGAGTTCAAAACCTTGCGTGGGAACCTGGCGTCGCATGGATTTTTACAGGTTGGTGCAGGGCCACGAGCTGCATTTACCACTGCGTGTAATGCCCCTTTTGACTCTTTCGCGGGTTGATGGCTGCTGCTGCCGAGCTGTGCACTGAGGAGAGTAACCTGTGTCAAGGTTGAAGCAGCAGCATGGAAGGCCCTTGCAAATGCAATGTCTATACAGATCTGTTGCATGATACTGACTGCAGTGAACCTTGTCTTCATTGCACTAGTCATAACAAGACTTTCATGTCGTATTGCATCTGGTACATATCAGTTCCCTGGCTTCAGCGATACAGCAAGCTCCGATTTCCATCATCAGCAACAGGACAGCAGCTTAGCTGGCTCAACAGTTGACAGACTGTGCAGTAGTCCAACCGATGGGCTTAGTTCTGCTTCGTAGGAGCTCTCCTTGGCCGTGGAAGACAACCCAATGGTGTGGAGGCTAAAGCTGCATAACTTTGATGCTGACGTGCCTGGTGGCAGGCAGCTCAATCAGGACCTCAGCAGACTCAAAGAACGGTATTACCTAGTGGGTGCACCTATAGGTGCACTGTTTGCGCTTGATAGTGATATGACTCAGAATGACAGCTTCAAGCCTCTCCTAGTGTGCTTTGTTCTCTGCTCAATAGGGCAGCAGTCAACTGACATACCACATGAGCTTACCACTTCTATTTCTTCTAGCCCACCACCTAGCCACATGGCATCACGCCACTCAAGGAGTTGTTCAGTGTGTCCCAATCAGTGTTAGCCAGCTGCAATGCGCAGGAGCTCCGCCTGTTGTATGTGACTCATACTCTGCGGCCCCCCGGCCAATATCAGTGAAGTGCACTATCTGCTGTTGTGCTGCAGACATGGACAAGACCACATCTTGATAGAGCTGGAGTTTCCAGCTGACTACCCATCAAGACCATTCTTTGCACGTGTTGTCTCACCACGGTAAGCCCAAGCTGTACAAACAATGCTGTAGGACTGCGGCAAGAGCAGCTGTGTCAATGCTGTCAGTTGACAATTGTGTTGTGATGCAGCACAAGCAGCATGCCTGTTGTGATCCTGCAGACCGTCTGCCTTGAGGTGCTCAGCAGGGAGTTGCTGCAACCACCACTGATGACCAGCTCATTGCTGGTGGACAGCATTGTCTCTGTTGTCCTGTAAGTGGTCACCCCTCATAGTATATTGCTGTCTTACTGCCCCTGCTGTCATCACTACTGCTATGACGAACATCTTGTCTCTCCCTTCCCCCCGCCCCATCCTCCGTGTAGGTGTGTGATGTACACGGGTCATGTCACTGCTGGCGGCTCCATCTGCCTTGAAGCACTCACAACCAGCGGATCGCCAGGGTCATGGCAGCCTGACTTCTCGGTGGAGGCCTTGCTGAATGTCATCATGATCAACATGATAGGCTGCCCAGCGGTGTACATAGAGACACTGACAGGCTCCGGAGGTGCGTATCAACCTTTTTAATCATATAGTGCCGTCAGCTGCTGTTCTTGCCAAGCAGTGCGAGTGTGTCAGATCAGTGCGCTTGTCTGCACACAGGCTGAAGCGCGCACTGCAAGCACCTGCAAACTTAGCACCACTTCTGAGGGCTTGCTTGCATCATGCAGGATGGGAGTTGTAAGATACTGTGATCGCTAGTCAAATTGTTTCACATGCTGACTGCGGCTAGGATGAAGCAGTTGGCCTGCACACGGAGTGATATTGTGGAAGATCTTTGTTCCTGCAGGTCTGACTGGTCCCCTGAGAGTTGACTTCTCGTGCGGCAACCCGTGCACCAACACCGGCTACAGCACCGGAGCAGCAAGGGCAGCTTTTGACAGGACAGTTCAGAACCATAAGACATTGGGCTGGTCTGATCCTGTCATAACAAGGGTGGCCGCTTCCACCAGTCACAGCGCTGCAAGTACACTGTATACATTAAACAGAACAGCAGCAAGCGCAGAAGCAATAACAGATACCAGCACGAGTCGTACTGCACCTGCGGAGCAGCCCCAGACGCCAGATGGGCACACACACTTCCCTGATCATCAAGCTCTACAGACCGGGTACCCTAAGCACTGGGACCCTATGGACAGCTCAGACCCTACTGGTGAGCATTTTGCTTTTTATGAAAACCTTGGATCGGGATCTGACTCATGCTAAGCAGCCTGCATGACATGGTGTGCATTGTCATTACCTCAAGGGTGAAACTCACATGGTATGCCTCAACCACACCAGGGTCTTGACCGTGTGTTGGCCGGCCAGTGCTTGCAGACCGTCTTTGGCTAAGGCTGCTACGCTAACTGCCCCCAGGTCCCCGAGGGACCAGCCCTGTCCCCCCTTCGGGGACGTGAGCGGACGGTAGGCAATGTGGAGTCGCTTCAACACACACGTTACCCTCCCTCAACTTACGCTAACGCTCTGTTGATAGCACTACACGGAGCCCATTCACTCATTCACTCATTCACTACCCTCAGTCAGCCTCAGCCCTGCTGCATGCAGGATTCAAACTTGTTGAGCTACCTTTGCCACCAGACATGGATGAACAGCAACGCAGAGTGGAACTCTTGGTGCTGGCGGCGGCAGAGACACTGGCACCACGGAAGGTTGAGCATGTGCACTGGTAGGATTGGAACCGGAACTCAACCGAGTGTGGTATAATCTGATGCTGATGGTATTTCTTTGGCCGTCAGCACTGCTGCGCACATATTGGCAACAGTAAACTGTACTGGTTTGGAACCATCATGCGTTATCCTGCGCTTTTTTGCTGAGCACATGAGTTACTGCAGATTCTTGAACCTCACACTGCCTTTGTGCATGCCTAGTACCCGCCAGTTCTCTCTGCCGCAGCAATGCTATGTACAGCAATTGCACGGCAGGGGAGGGGATGGTACAAGCCGCTCAGCTCCGCTTCCATTGGCCAGTGCTGTTTGTGGTGACTACTTTGCTGACTGATCACACGTCGTGTGTTCTCTTGTGCAGTGCATTCCCAAGGCTCCCTCTGCCTGATGTCTACGCGGCACTGTTGCTCGCTGATCAAGATGTTGACATTGCACTTGACTATTGCCGGAGCTTCTATTGGAAAGTGAACCAGAGCTCACAGGAGCTTGACGCCCATGACAGGCCAGTGCAGCTGTGGCTGGCATCAATTGATGCCGTGGATGATGGGAGCACTTACCATGAGGTGATGAATCATGAATCGCAATGCTGTGTGCATCCCAGCGATCACATGCAAGTACAGCTGTGAATGTTGGTTGCCTGCAAAGCTGATGAGCATCCTGGCAAAACCCGCTTGGGCTTATGACACAAGGCCGTTGTGAGGTCCAGTTGATAGCAGCCACTCTCTCATTCAGTGCCATGCAGAGAAGAGGCCAGCCATGGCTTTTGCAATGCAGCAGCATGTTCCTAATAAGCAGTCAGTGACAAGGGCTGTCATGTTGCGTATCACTGCAGGGTACAGCGGTGGCTGCTGAGGTGGACAAGGTGTTGAAACTCGTCCAGGACTCTGGTGGAGAAAGGCTACGAGCTATGGTGAGTGCTGAATGAACGAGCAATCATGTCACCCAAAACCGAGTCATGTATCCCTCGAGCTTGAGAGTCGCAACCCATAGCATCGATATATACGTCATGAATGTCATGCAGCAGCAAGTAACATATGTCGTGAATGTCATGCAGTAGCAAAGCTTTGCAGCTTAGTAACTCAACAGCGACAGCCAGGCAAGGTTTGTTTGTGCTGCCTGGCAGGTTGTGAAGCTGGAGCGTGTGCAGAACCTGGCACTCTGGGAGCGTTTCAGCTTAAAGAAGCAGCAGATGCTCGGCAGCCGGAATGAAGCAGGTACGGCTGTAGCGTCTGCAGGCTGACTCAATGCACTAAGTGTGACTACAGTCCTAGTGCTGCACTGCTTCTAAGCTTGCAGCTATCCATGCAAGGCTCATTTTGCGGGGCACTTAGCTAACAGCTTGCAACTGCCAGTTGTCTTTTCATGATCATAATGCTTATGTCATAGTCGTTGAGCGGTCCCCGTAAGCAGGAGGCATACTGATGTTATTGCGGTTTTGATGCAGACCTCAATGAACGGTTGTTGTTCCACGGAACCTGCAGCAGCACAGCAAGCGTGATTGCCAAGGAGGGCTTTGATGTCAAGCGTGCGACAGCCGGCTGTTCATATGGCAGAGGCATCTACCTCACTGACAGCAGCGCAACCGCTTTCGGTTACTGTCGCGACAAGAAGCGCAGCCGTGATGACGAATACAAGTTGTTACTGTCTAGTGTGCTACTTGGAAGGCAATGCCAAGGGTCACCAAGTATGCAGACGCCCCCAGCCGGATTTGACTCAGTGCACAGTGAATCACCAAACACTGTTGCTGGTTTCTGGGGAGGAGCAACGGGCCAGCAGCAGCACCCATACTGCCACGTCATCTTTGACAATGACCAGGCATACCCCGAGTATGTCATAACATTCAAGTCACTTGAAGAACACACCGGCTACAGCAGCGGTGCAGCATGGGCAGCTTTTGACAGGAAAGTTCAGAACCATCAGACATTGGGCTGGTCTGAACCTGTCATAACAAGGGTGGCCGCTTCCACCAGTCAAAGCGCTGCAAGTACATTGTATACAGCGAACAGAACAGCAGCAAGCGCAGAAGCAATTACAGATCCCAGCACCAGTCATACTGCACCTGTGGAGCAGCCCCAGACGCCAGATACGCACGCACACTTCCCTGGTCATCAAGCTCAACAGACCGGGTACCCTAAGCACTGGGACCCTATGGACATCTCAGATCCTACTGGTGAGCATTTGGTTTCTTATGAAAGCCTTGGATCGGGATCTAACCATCATGCTATGCAGCCTGCATGACATGGTGTGCACTGTCACCATCTCAAGGGTGTATGTCTCCTGGTATTCCCCAATCTCACCAGGATCTTGACCGTCTATTGGTTGGCCAGTGCTTGCAGATTGTCTTCTGCCAAGGCTGCTACGCTAACTGCCCCCAACCAGCCTCGATCTTATTGCATGCAGGATTCAAACTTGTTGAGCTACCTTTGCCACCAGACATGGCACGCAGAGGGGACCTCTTGGTGTCGGTGGCGGCAAAGACACTGGCACCACGGAAGGTTGAGCATGTGCTCTGGTAGGATTGGAACCGGAACTCAACCAAGTGCAGTATAATCTGGTGCTGATGGTATTTCTTTGGCCGTCAGCACTGCTGCACACATATTGGCAACAGTAAACTGTACTGGTTTGGAACCATCATGCGTTATCCTGCGCCTTTTTGCTAAGCACATGAATAACTACGGATTCTTGTACCTCACACTGTCTCTGTGCATGCCTAGCGCTTGCTTCTCTCTGCCGCAGCAATGCTATGTACAGCAATTGCAGAGCAGGGGAGGGGATGGTACAAGCTGCTCAGCTCCGCCTCCATTGCCCAGTGCTGTTTGTGGTGACTACTTTGCTGACTGGTCACACATCATGTTTTCTCTTGTGCAGTGCATTCCCAAGGCTCCCTCTGCTTGATGTCTATGCAGCACTGCTGCTTGCTGATCAAGATGTTGACATTGCACTGGAGTATTGTCGGAGCTTCTATTGGAAAATCAACCAGAGCTCACATGAGCGTGACCCCCATGACAGGCCATTGAAACTGTGGCTGGCATCAATTGATGATGCCGTGGATGATGGGAGCACTTACCATGAGGTGATGAAGCATGATTCGCAATGCTTTGTGCATTCCCAGCGATCACATGCAAGCACAGCAGTTGATTGCCTGCACAGCTGCTAATCCGATCCTGGCAGCACCCGCTTGTGCTTATGATCCAAGACCGTTGTGAGGTCCAGTTGGTGGCAGCCAAACTCTGATTCACTTCCATGGGAGAGGCCAGCCATCACTTCTGCATTTCAGCAACATGTTCCCGATGAGCAGCAAGTGACAAGGGCTTTCACGTTGCATGTCTCTGCAGGATACAGCGGTCGCTGCTGAGGTGGACAAGGTGTTGAAACTCGTCCAGGACTCTGGTGGAGAGAGGCTACGAGCTATGGTGAGTGCTGAATCAATGAGCAATCATGCCACCCATAATCGAGGCATGTATCCCATGAGCTTGAGAGGCACAATCGATGGCATTGAAACATATGTCATGAATGTCATGCAGTAGCAAGTAACATCAGCAGAAATCTGCAAAACTTAGTGATGTAACAGCCACAACCAGGCAAGGTTTGTTTGTGCTGCCTGGCAGGTTGTGAAGCTGGAGCGTGTGCAGAATCTGGCACTCTGGGAGCGTTTCAGCTTAAAGAAGCAGCAGATGCTCAGCAGCCGAAATGCAGCAGGTAGGGGTGTAGCGTCTGCAGCCCGACTCCATACACTTAGTGTGGCTACAGTCCTAGTGCTGCACTGCCCCTAACCTTGCAGCTATCCATGCATGGCTCATTTTGCGGGGCGAGTGCACTTAGCTACCTGCTTGCAACTGCCAGTTGTCTTTTCATGATCACAATGCTTATGTCATATTCGTTGAGCGGTCCGAGCAAGTTGGAGACATACTGATGCTATTGCTGTTGTTACTGCAGACCTCAATGAACGGTTGTTGTTCCACGGAACCTGCAGCAGCACAGCAAGCGTGATTGCCAAGGACGGCTTTGATGTCAAGCGGGCGACAGCCGGCTGCTCATATGGCAGAGGCATCTACCTCACTGACAGCAGCACAACCGCTTTTGGATACTGTCGCAACAAGAAGCACAGCCGTGATGATGATTACAAAAGTGATGACGAATACAAATTGTTACTGTCTAGTGTGCCACTTGGAAGGCAGTGCCAAGGGTCATCAAGTATGCAGACGCCCCCAGCCGGATTTGACTCAGTGCACAGTGGATCACCAAACACTGTTTCTGGTTTCTGGGGAGGAGCAACGGGCCAGCAGCAGCACCCATACTGCCACGTCATCTTTGACAATGACCAGGCATACCCCGAGTATGTCATAACATTCAAGTCACTTGAAGAAGAAGTACCCAGTTAGACTTGGGAGCAGCAGATACTGGTTCCTGCGCAATGTCTGCTGACTGGAGCGCTGACATGTGGTGCGCATCATGTTATGAGCAGCGGCTGTTGAACCTTGGAGAGACTCCACCCAAGCTCAATGTGGTGCCTGTGCCCGTCGACATGATTTGCATCTAGCGTTCAACCAAGGTGGGCATATGTGGGTGACTGCGCGGGCTGGTGATGACAGCTGCATGAGGTTGCAGAGGGGGTGACAGTGTGTCTACAGACTGCACGCTCCTCACATGCACATATTGCACAAGATTGTGGGGTTTGAGCCTGCGGGAGTCGACCACTCTCAAGGACCCGGAACCCATTCCCGTGTTGCTTTTGTCTGCTTTTGCTTCAGGTGTGCTGGCTGCTTGTGATTGTGTTATCCACTGAACTGCCTGCAGGTTGAGGATTTCTCAATTGCTCTTGCCAAGCAATCTTGGTATCCCAGATAACCAGTCGCAACGGCATCGGCGTGGCAGCAGGTGCTGGTAGTGCAACGGCAGCGGCCACTGCTTCAGCTCGTGCGCCGCAGCAATGACAGCAAAGCGCAGCGGTGGGCTGCCGGCTGCCTTTAAACACTGGCATCCAGCTGCATTGAGGCCACGGAAGACATCAGGCGGGCTGGTAGCATGCATATGCAGGCGCTGCAGCGGCTGCGTTGCAGGACGATCTGGACATTGTGAGAATGCCCACAGCTGCAATCAGGTGCATTGAGGATGGCGAGGTTAACAACCACTGCTTCAGTTCCAGCTGCAGCACACCTCTCCAATATGATGTATGCACATGATGTGATCGTAGTACGTTGTCGTGTGACATAGTCTGCAATATGATGTATGCACATTACGTCATGTACGATGGCGTGTGACATAGTCTCTAATTTGACGTATGCTGATGATGTGATGTACATTGGTGTGTGACGTAGTCTCTAGTCTGATGCATGCCTATGAGGACCATGGCCATCGCCATCACTATCAGCATGGCCTAGCCATACATCACACCCGCCCTCCCCCCCTTTCCGGGAGAATTGGCACAATAATTTATGTATGTTGGTGCGCAGCATAGGCTCTAAGGTGGCGGGGCATTGCAGCAAACGCTAGTGCTCCGCTCGCAGCGTGGCCATGCCAGACATCACCCCAAATGGGCGACATATCTGTGCAGAGGGTTTTCTTGTGGTGCGCAGATAGGGCAGTGGCATTGTGGTTTAAATGTCGTACAGGCACTATTGTATGACTCTGTGTCTCACTGGCAGCTTGACATGTATGAATGTGACCACGTTGTCCTGCCTTGGTGCTGCGGTGTGCGGTGAATCCTGCTGGAAGCGAGGTTGCTGTTACATCAACCTGCTGTTATAGCATCGCACACTGCATCCGTTGGCAACAGATGATTGCGGGCTTTGATTCAAACCCAAACACCGGAGTGCTTCACACTGCAACATGGAGCAACTGCTGTTGACCGTGCTTGCCTGACAGATGTCGCACACGGGCCGGGCAGCCCCCGACAATATCAGCCCCCTTGGCCACCACGATCGGGGACACGCCTGGACGAATTCACTGAATTCGGCGAACTGCGTCGGGCAGCCTGACGCCCGGGACTGCGTCGGGCAGCCTGACGCGTCGGGGCAGCGTACACCCCGGACCGCGTCGGGGCAGCCTGAGGCCGCGTCGGGGCAGCGTACACCCCGGACCGCGTCGGGGTCGGACCCCCCCCCCCCCCCCCCCCCCCCCCCCCCCCCCCCCCCCCCCCCCCCCCCCCCCCGTCTCCCCCCCCCCCCCCCCCCCCCTCCCCCCCCCCCCCCCCCCCCAACCTCTCGCTC